>JAUZTA010000028.1:18994628-19004799 GCA_034780835.1 Ctenochaetus striatus | reverse complement strand
ATCTTTGTGCTGTCCTCCTGCAACATGATCAATCACAGCTCCAGCTCTGTAATTGACTGCGCTGGGAGCAGATGGAGGAGAGGGAAGGAGGAGCAGGAGGTGGTGGGGAGATGTTAACTCTGTCCCGTGTCTCACTGCACAGCAGCAGTTCGAGCCCCTCCAGTGATCCCACATCATATTATGCAGTAGGTGCAATAACTAAGGACTGAAAAAAAAACAGGCTGCTCATATCAAACTCACCGAGATAAAACAGAGGTTTATGAATAAATCACCGATGGACAGAGAGCTGCAGAACAGACTTTTATTACCACGACCATAGCAAACAATATGTACATAAGGTTTCATAAGAAAAAATGAATGGTCATCCTGCATCACTCTGTAGGACATGTTTTGTTATCTCAAAGTAATTTTGCACAAGTTAGAGGATTTTTCTATTTTGACATTTAGATTTTGGTTTAATGTGCTCAGGTTTTGACATATCTATATGACAAGTTTGCAGCCTTTTAGCTTTTACCCTTATTCTCCATACTGTCTTACTTTTTTTGTGTAAAAAATCTTATGTCACATGTCTTTTAATAATTAAAATCAATTGAAATTAGTCTAATAGCTAGATATAAAGGTTATAGCCTCTTAGTGAGAAGATACCACTATGGAAGCACTTACATACAGTGCACCTTATTTTTCTCCTGTTAGCTCTCTCAGAGTGTTCACATATTACAATATTATTCATGTTTTTTCACTAAAATCAAAGCAAAAATGCAATTTTTTGGCTGTTAATAGTCTTCTTTGATTAATGGAGTGACAGAAGAGATATTCAAAATTATTTGGAAAAACCTTTTATATAATTTACAAACAAAATAAAACAATGTTAAATTTCGTTCTGACTTTATCCAGTGTTTAGATATTTTTAATGCAAATGTATGCAAATCACCACACGTTAAATTAAACAATACATCATTTGCATATTTATTAAACTTTTTTCAGCAAATCTGAGATGCTTCAGTTTGCTCTCTGTGAACTAAACACATTGAACATACATGTGCCTCTATTAAAGAGTACCAACGATTTTTATGTTTTAAATTGTTGACCCATGCCTATAATTTTCTAATTGCAGTGATCCAGCTCTTCAAACTATTTTTCATGAGGATAAAATCTTCCATACAGTGAGAAACACACTGAAGCACTTCAACCTTCAGCGCAAGGTCTCATTACTGTTTCTTTGTGGATGTTTCAGCTACATGAATGGAAATAGTTCAATGACAACCATCCATTTTGTCATTATTATGCAGCCTCTTGACCTGTTACATCATCACGTACTGCAGAGAGTTTTCAGTGTGGCATCCCACTCAACGACATGCCAAGTCAATGGAAACCAACCCACTGACTTTCTCTCTATCGTTTCAAAAACAAACTAACTTTTCCACAACATGGCACTCCCTTTCCTATTGAGGTGCATTTGAGTGAGATAAAAATCTCTGTGTGTTTGAACGGTGAGTGCTACGTGACTGAGGACGCGTCCTTAATCACATCATCTGTGCATCTGGCCCACCGCAACGTCACACCTGCTCTTTCTCCAGCTGAAATTTGTAGTCGACTTTGGCATTTCTCTTGATCTACTCCTCTCTGTTGTTGTCCCGGCTTTACCTCTAACTTATTCAAATGTTTCAAGAAATGATAAGAAGGGAAAATGAATTTAATCTGACAGCTAATTTCATACTAGATACCAATAAATGCTTTACTTAGTATCATAGCTGTCACAATACACATGTTTGCAGGCTTAAATGAAATCAACAGCTTAAGAGTTTGGTTCCAAAACTTTCGCTCCAATGCTTTTTAATCAAATCTGTGAAATTTAATAGTAATCTGAGATGTCCAAGAGCTTTTTATCCAACATTCATCTTCATTTCAAATGTACTGCAAGTGAAAAAAGCTCCTTCATTTGTGGTTGGTAGGAGAATAGAGAACAGCCGCGGCAATAACACACCTCAAAACAAGAGTTTTCCTTTGTAAAATATCCTTATTTCTGCTACTTTCCCATTGAGAACACACTTCATAATTCCTTCAAACTTCTGGCCACTGAGCGGCTCCACTGGACTGGCTATGCAGTGATTTAGTTCATGCCAAACATTTGGCCCATCTCATATATGATTACTTTCAATTACACATATGCAAAGCCAAAAAAGAGACATTATAACTTTAAATATACATTTAGATAAATTGGGTTAGTATAGTTTCCCAAAATTTCACATAATTCATGTGCCGAACAGCAGAGGAAAATACTTATACAAATTTTTCTCCCACCATTTCACAGGCTTTAACTAAATGATGTGGTTCCCAATGAAAAAGGCCAGAGAAAATAAAATGAAGATGTCCTTTATAAATGACTGAGATGATGCTTTTTGACATGTTAACTTGTGTTTTTTTCACGTTTACATGATTCATTTTCAAATGGCATCGCTCATTAGTTTTCTTCACTAAATTGTTCTTTATTTGTCTGATTGTGCTCCACCCTGATGCCTCGACAAGAAGTATGATAAGAAAGAAAGTTGCTTTGAATGTGATAAAAAACTGTCTTGCTCCATGCATTAAATGTGCATTGTGTCCAAATGCTGGTAGAGAATAATTAGATCCATGCAGCATTTATATATGACGAAGCTGTAACTCTACACGTAACCAGAAGATGACACTGCAGCACAATCCAAGCCTCTACCCTGCAGCCACAAAGATACAGGACACCCAAACACCACATTTGGTTGATATCTACATTCTTTATGCCTTAACAGTAAAAAGCAAGAAGCGTGTCCTTCCTCTGCAACTGCTTTAATGTCTACAGAGTGATAAAGAGGTTAGAGTCAGCCAGCAGCTCTCACAATCTCCTCCAGATGACTTGTGAAGCCAGAGAGTTGCACTAATCTTTGGCGCCAGAGTTGCTAATCTAGCCCAATAAGAGTAACAGGGTGATAATCACTGTTTTGGTGGGAAAAAAAAAAATCATGCCAGCGTTTTTCATGGCAATCAGGCCACTCGGAGGCCCCTGCGAGCTCACTCTGATGAGTTTACAGCCGATGTCAGGCTCAATCAAGAACACCACTTTATGGTTTTCACAATAATGAGGCTGAAAACTGAAAATGGGTGTTTTGTGCACCCAATTTTTTTGTGTAATAGCTTATCTGGCTTGTTTGTCTCTTACTGAGAAAAAAAAGGCTAAAATCTGGACAGTGCTTTTGAATGAATTTATAATAAATTTGAAAAAATATCAACTGCTGATTCAATTAATTGGTATTTCAAACCTACACTCCCTATGTCCTTGTCTAATTTAAATGATAAGCTAATTGGATGAGAGAAAAAAACCTACATCTCACTGATGAGTCAATTTATCACAGCTGTAGCTAAATCTGTGCTTACATTCACTGTTTCCTTAGAATCTTGTGATTTTAGAAACATGGAGGAAGTTTATGTCTAAATTGGTGGGTGTGTTATAGATTGATTTAAGTAAAATCTCACAATTTACGTAAAGATTCCCTTCAGACGTGACTTTTGACATAGAGGAATACTCAGTTAGAAGTAATTATTTGTGTCTGATATACTTCTCTGCAAAAAAATCCTAAATGAAATCTTTAGGATTGTCCCCAATGAAAAAATCCGAATCCTTTTGTTTTTGACACAACGTGTTTCCAACTTCAACAAGAAGTACATTTCCAGAGGTTTCAGCCATCGGCAGATGAATGTGAAAGCTTTGCTAAAGCTATTGTCAGACTCTGCACATAAATCTTTATGCACACTGAAGGTCAAAACATACAGGGAAATGAACATAATCAAAACATGTTTTGACTGACATTTTTTGGTTTATAAATGTGCAGAAAACATCTGGACCTTCATACAGAAAATATGACCTGACAGGCTCCATAACAGATAAAAAATCTGAATTTTCAAGAACATTGTGAGACTTTAGGTTTTGTTACTGGCTTAAGTGTTCTGGGGTTTTGGAGGTATTGGACACATGGCTTAGTATATTTCAAACTCCTGGCTAACAAGCCTTATGTTTCCTTGAATATAGAGAGTTCTGCTTCTTTCCTCCTGGAAATCACCGAAGGATTCCTCCCATACATCTCTGACAGACACATTAAATTAACGTGACTGATGAGGTTAATACATATCATACATTCTTCCCTTATGCAATCTCGCTCTGGTACAAAAAAGCAGTGATGTAAGAGTTGATGATACTTTTGCCCTGCGTCCATGGCCTGTACCGTCCAGACATGGCAGACCGTAACGAATGAGCGGTACAGCGCTGCTTGTGTTCCCAAAGCATGTCAGACTCGATGTCAAGGCCTCCTTCCTCAGCAGACTCTCGACTGCCACTCAAGTTTCAGTGCGAGGGGCTTGAAAGACTCTCAGGACACTCGATACAGTCGTCCCATTGAACTGAATTTGACATGTAATGCCAGGTCAGTTAGTTCAGTAAACGCTCTCAGGCTCGGCAATGTGCAACACGACCTGCCACTTGGCCCCGGCCAAAATGTGGCACCCCAGACTCGGGGGATGGGGAAGGGGAGGTGGCGGCGGCTGTGAGCGGTGGTGGTGGTGGTGGTGGTGGTGGTGGAGGGACCCTGTCAGTTGTGGCGGCTCTGCTTTACTCTTGGCTTCACTCTGCATGTGCTTCCAATTACAGACAAAGGAGAGGCGGTCCTGTGCAGCATGTGGTTCCATTTAGAGCAGGTGAAACAATGTAGGAAAATAGATCCGTCATCCGTCGCATTCCAGAGGCCAGTGAGAAACAGCGCTAAATCATAGCAAAGCTAATCCAGAGAGGAACGGGGTGGGGTTGAAAAGCAGTCGAGGGCCCTGGCTGCGTCTTCAACAGGGGCCCGCTTGCAATGGTTGATGTGCCGTTCTTCAAAGCATTGCAACGACCTGACAGACACATCCTCTTTATTTTCTCTCCTTATTTTCCTCCTTTGATTTCAGTTTTTTGTTTTTTTTTCTGTAACAGTTTGGCTCTTTGGAAGGAAACGTCTGTCAGTCTGTCCACCACGTTGGTCCAGACAGGAATCTCAACAACAATCAGATGGATTGCCATGAAATTTCGTACAGACATTAATGGTTCCCAATGCATCCTGGGGTCTTGGATGACTCCTTGACTTTTCTTTTAACACCACCTGCAGGCCAAAGTTTTTACTGACGTGGAGACATTTTGCAAAATCTACTTGATTGATTTTGTACAAACATTAATGATTCACGGTCGGTGCCATGTAATGACTTCTGTGATCCGCATACTTTCCTCCAGTAAGCTCACATTTGTTGTTTTGAGTAAAATGTCTCAACAACTGTTGGATTGATTGCTTAGAGAGTTCTCCCAGTTATTCACATCACCTTGAGGATGAACTGCATCAGCTTTGGTGATCCTTTCACTTTCCTTATGTCTGTAACAAAATTGTGTCATTCCCTCAAAATCTCAATTTGCAAAAAAGAAATACTTTGATTTTTTTTAATCAAATGCATGAAAGAACAATGATTTAAATCTGATAACTTCACATTCTGTGATAATTACCAAATGTTAGCATGTAAACGCAAACATCAGCCCGTTAGCATTTAGCTTTAAGCGCCACTGTGACTAAGAACAGTGCAGCCAACATGCCTTTGGACTCTTTGTGCTTGTATTCGGTCCCGAACATGAATTTTACTGGCAGCTCTCATCGCTCAGGTCCCCCGGCTGTGTTTCTGTCCTAAACACCTGAAGAAAAATGAGACCAGACAAGACTATGGAGCCAGTGTTGTGTAGCAGAAAAGGAATGTTACTGACTGCTCTTCTGAGAGCAGGTAAGCAGCTGATGTTATCAGTCCACTATCCGGACCTTCCATCTGCCCTTCACGTGAGCTCTCTGCTGGGGCCTGGAAGATTTGCCTCTTTCCACCATGTGGTTATAGTCAGTCCATGCAGCCACTCTACTCTATTGGAAAGAATGTAGGTTAATATAGCAAGCGGGATCTGGACATCACGCTCTCATTTGCCTTTTATAGCCCATAGGAGCAAAGGCATAGCGTGTGCTCCAAGCTGTAAATCAGAGGATGTTTGGCATCCTACTACTTTACAGAAGAGGGGCTTTAGGCCTCAGTTAGGCCACGGACCAGCAGCACCCAGTAAAGCTCTCACATGCAGAATGAAAAAGGAGGAAGAGATGAAAGAAAAGGAGACATATTTTGAGTTTGGGTTAAAGCCCAGTGAGTGTCAACTGGACTCAGGGCTAACAAGGACGTATTTGGGTGATTACTTCACAGCTCACACAGTTTCAGAGGGATACCTTTTTTCTGTGTGCTTCCGCCAGTACCCACATTATGGGAAATAATAAAAAAAAGGGGGTATAGATTCCAGGGTGGGGTTAGGAGAGCCATTCCAAAAACAATCCAATCATTGTTAAAAATGCGGCGGCTGATTTTCCACAATCGCCTCCGTCTCCACCTCACAGCGTTCGATCCCATGGTCTGGTTTCGATTTTCATGTGTAAGAAACAGAAATTTGAGTTGACATTAATTTTATTCTTAAGTCCATTTTTGGCTAACAAGCATGAGAGAATGTAAAGCTCTCATAGCATTTATTTTTCCCACCGAAAAAAAAATCTGGCAATTGACTTTAAATCCATTTCAAGATTGGTAAAAGGTGAAAAAAACAGAAACTGGCTTCTTAACTGAATCCTAAAAAAATGTGTTTTTACAAGGCTGCCGACTGCAGTGCAGGTTGATTGCAGAGTGTAGTTAATATCAGGAAACAGAAGATTGCAGACTATTAGGTTTGTGCCCCGAGACTGATTATGCCAACTCCTATACTGCAACTCCGAGTCCATCTGGGCTCATCACTACTCTCTCTTCTTCTGTCTCAACTTGGGCTACATGAATTCTTTCAAACTGTTCTTACTTTCTGTTAAAGGGTTACTTCATGCAAATTACAAAAACACACATTTTCTCCACTTGCCTCAAGTAGTATCAAGCCATGAGGATGGTTATAGTTTTATGTGCTGAGGTTTCAGGATATTTGGAGAGAGTTATGTGTGTTTTTGTGTAATTTTTGTGTAGTCCAACAGCAACATCCCTTTACAGAAAGTGTCGCTGTTACACTGGATAATTCACAGGCCACATCTTTAAAAGTTGGGTTTTTCCTCTTTGGGAAGTTGTTCCTCTAAATAAAGTAACCCAAGAGCTCTGTGAATTTTATTGTTATTTGAAGATCTGGCTTTTTATGCACAAATGTAAAAGAACCTTTGGATTTTGGGTCACTAGATTTTCTAATACCTTGGTGATGAAGAGCTCTGCAGAAAACTCTGGTTCTTCAAACGTGCACAGAGCAAATTTTGGCCATGCACATACAGAGTGGAGTTTTGATAAGAAGTCTAAACAGCTTGTCAGCAAAAAGCTAAAATTTCTACTGTGTCCTCATCAGTAAATCTTCATTAGGGCTGAAATTTAGGAGTTAATGCCTAAACTTGACCTTTTGATGCATTCGTTCAGGAATGTCTGCTGATTGGATAATCAGAACAGTAAATTGGAGATAATCAGTGTTATCCAGGAAGTACTTTTCTTAAACTGACATGCCAAAAGCTTTTTTTTTTTAAATGGAAATGGAGTTAAGTTTATTGAACTTTTCACTATTTATAAATATATCTTTTATATCACTTTTAAAAACACACATATAGTAATTAGTTTATCACTTGTTTATTTTTAATTCTACTTTTTTAAAATAGTTTTTTTTATAATTGTTGTTTTGACTGGTCTGTTTGTGATGCACATAAACATCTATAATTGTCGCTGTTATTCAGTCATATTTAGTTAATGTTCAGTTGTGTTGTTTTTTATTGTTTTGAGTAGCACAAACAAAATTCCAGTCTCCTCGTTCTTTTGGGATCACACCAGTACAGACAAATATTTCAAAACCTCAAGCACATAAAACTGAAGTCATTTTCAAGGCTAAATTACAACAGGGGTAAATAAGAAAAATAGATTTTTTTGTAATGTCGATTACTCACCCCAAACCACATGAGACACAATGACGGGGTTGAGGGTCACAGTCATCAGAAGGTTGTTCAAGGCCTGTTGATCCTTGCAGCTTTTATGGTGGACAGACACCATGCAGCTGGTCAGCACAGGAAGTCCAGAACAAATGACCCTTAATTACTGCAATAGAGCCACAAACCCTCTATTCCCTGGTCTCAAACTCTTCCCTCTATGGCCCCCTTAGTTGTCCAGAGAGGTAGGGGTGGGGGGGTGAGTCCCATTAAGAAGCTAATGAACTGTAAGCAACAACCTGATAACAGGTGAACCCGTAATCAAACTGGAGCCAGCAGCTTGTGGGTATGATTCCCCGTTCACCCAACAATTAACCCAACATTAAATCACTCCACAGCTGCGCCATCACATGGGGTCCATCACCCTTTGCAACCCCTCGCTCTGAGATAGGGGTCGACGAGAGAGGGGATAGCACCCAGAGGTTGGGGTTACAGATGGAGTGTTTGAAGTCTGAGATGTTATGGTTGGTGTAGGAGGGAAGGGCCCCCCTAGAGAGGCTGTTTAGGGTTTGGGATGAGAGACTTGAACGGTGTTTTAGATTAGGCTTCTAATCCCTCTAATGAAGGCCAACTTTAGTGCTCCAGTGTTGTGTAAACTGCCGTGCTTATAACGTCCGTGCGGCAGCGACAGATCCAGCTTCTTGTCTTTCATCAGCAGAGCGGTTGCACACACCGCAACAGCTAATGAAGTCAAGCTGATGGTAAAGAATGGCGGTGTGTGTGAACTTACGCATGCATGTATGCAATTAGCTCAGATTGTGTGTTAAAGCGTGTCCGCACACTTGCCAGTACGAGTACAAGCAGTTGCAAGCATTTAAACCGCTCTTTGCTAACGGAAACGGTGGAGCGCTGTATTTGGAAAGAGCATGATTATGCTTTTGTTCCGAGGAAAAATATCAATTCTCCGTTCACGGCTGCACTAAGTGTTCACATCCTATTTCCTGAACGCAGCCTTGATGTGTGTTTAACCGCTATCACATCCACATTCTCTTGATTAGATGTGATGATTAGGCTACTTCATCCGCCTGGTGTTTATTTAATGGACTGTTTCAATCAAGGCCCGCTGAATTTTTTGTTTAAGAGTTGCTGATAAAATGTTTCCTGTGTTAACATACAGAAACATTAATATGAAAGACCAGAAGATCTTTACATCATTAGGCATTACCACGTTTGAGACCTTACAGACTTTAAGACTTACTATGGACCTTATGGCATCAACTCTGGAGAATGTCTCCGCTTTTTTGAGTTCAGCTAAATAAATACTCAAATTTAAAACAAATACGAGGTTTTCAATTTTCTGTGCATTTTCTGTGTGTTTTTTCTTCAACTTAGATACGTATAGAGTGGGGTGAATGCAGTTTCTGATGTTTAAGTGTTGCAATAAGGCTTTCAAAATTTTCAACAGCAACACCTCTTTTGAGAGTGTCCCTTAATTTGCATTATCTTACAGCTCTAAACAGTTTTTACAGGGATTTATTTCTTTAACAGTGTATACTTCCTGATGGAAAATGGTTCAAAAGTTGAAAATTTAGGCTCCCTTTAAGTGCTTGTAAAGGTAACGTCGAGGTTAGTTTATATTAACATTTAGGGTTAGCTACAAAAAAGTATTCTGTGTGAAACAGACTTCAATGAAGCTTACGTGGTCTATATCGATGTTTTCTAGTTCCACTGCCTTTCTAGGTGTGTTACTGTTTTTTGTAGTTAATACAGGAGCTTGAAACTGACAGCAGGCTCTTTGTGTTTGTGCACAAAATGCAAACAAAACACACAAAAAACATTGCTTGTGGTGCTTTTAGTGGCAAAATCTCCATAAGGTATCTTTAAAATCATCTTATTTTACCGTGAAAATGTGTGACTGTGGCACACTGAATATCTACTTTAGCTTGTTCCAGCCCTTCACTCAAACTAAATGATGTAAGTGATTAAAATACAATAGTCCGTGTCTGCAGGGCTGCACTGTTCAATAATTAAAATATTCCTAACATATTGTGTGTCATTATAAACTTGTCTAAACTCTGGGATTTCCCCTGTGGTATAAAACAGCTGCAATGTTTTTTTCTTTTTCAATAAGAACAGATAAAGCAACTTCTATGCTGTTTTCCTAAACTCTGAGC
>JAUZTA010000028.1:18961491-18971891 GCA_034780835.1 Ctenochaetus striatus | reverse complement strand
ACACAGTCCAGTTGACTTGTTTTTTGACTTTTCAAGATAACCATGACCTGGATGAATGAGAATCTTCATAGATACATCTCTGACAGAGAATTGTGACTGACCTCATTTGCAGTTTGAGATATTGCATAAACAGTTTTAAGGTGCCCCTAAGAAGGAGGAAAGAGTTTTTTGGGCTGCAGGGATTTTTTTGTTTTGTTGCAGTTTGTCACTTGAGCAATTCGGTATTAAACGTCATACTGCATTAAACCTCCTGAAAGCCCCACACACCTTCAGTCCACCCACACAGGTTGTTCTACTTATCACGCCTTAGCAGCTTTTTAAAGGAAGTTGCACAGACTTCTTGGTTAACTTCTGTCTAACTGACCTATTTGATGAACTTTTTAAACTGGGAGTTTCACCTTTATCATTCTTACTGGTTCATTAAGTTTTATATGATTCTAGTGTCCCACCCAATTCCAAGCAACAATCAGTATGATTCGATCAGACAGAATAACCTGAGAGTGTGTGTACAGCCCTTAATACAACTATTGTACGTGCTTCACATAGATGCTAGAGGGCTGTAGACCCTTAAACATGCCATTATATCAAAAATATCTGAACAGTTATTTAATCTGGTTCCCAAGTTTTGATCAAACAAATCGCTTCCCTAATAGTGTGAGGGAAGCGAACTGTGCATCCACATTTCAACAGGAGGTATGTGGGGAGGAGTGGTTCATGTCAGCAACATCAACAATTACATTTTTTTGGCCGAATAAAAAAGAATAATTAACAATAACAAAAGTATCTGGGTCAAAAGAGCCAAATTCAACAAATACAATCCTGAAATTGTGGTAGAGAATAATTGCAAAAACAATTTGCACTTGTTCTCCCACTTTTTTTATGTAACATGTATCACCAACTAATTCTGAGTATCTGAAGTGTTGACAACAACCCCATCATTTACCCAGATCAGGTGGTGACAGAGTCCATTATGTTAAGTTAACAGGGGTTTTGCTTCACCTCAAGTGGGGTAATTAACAGCACACTAAGTGCATTGGCCCTTTTTATTGAGCTATGGCTAAGTGGAAACCCCTTTTACAGGAGTCAATGGTTCATCCCCGAGGTTTTTGGGGGTTGGCCAGACAACACAGGGCTACTGACAATGATGAATGGGGGCTTTGCACGCAAAGACCCTCTCCCATCTTCAAGAGAGAACAGAGACTTGTACACCTCCTTGCTGTGTTTGTTTATATAGAAAGGCTCCTTGTGAGTTTGTCAAACAGCCATTAAGTCAAATTCTAATGGCAGGAGTTGACCAGAGGAGATGATAAAGTGGAAAAAGTTGGTACTATGATGTGCACAGGTGTGTGGGTGACCTTTTCTGCCTCTTTTAAGCACTGACCCCATAACCAGAGTATGTGTCAACATGTTAGCTGTGTGTGAGTCACCCAATTGCTTCCAGCACTGTGCAGAGCTCTGTCACTTGCGTCTTGCACTGACATGTGGTTTGTGTATGTCTCTGTGTTTATGTACACATGTAGCATGTGTGTGGATTTATGTTTGAAATTCACAGCTGCTGAAGGTGTTTCGCTAAGTGACACGCAGCTTTTTCACACACTGAAACGCTTGTTTTACCCATTAACACAACATTACAGCACATGAAAGTTCCACTTGTCAATGCACACGTATGTTTTTCTGTCCCCCTCCCCTATGTAAACACAGCTTCTCTGGCTGCCTGTTAAGACAAAAGTTATGCATGCCCACGCCTATCGCCCCCCTTCTTGCGCCCCCATCTTCTCTAGCCTAATTAATTTCCCCAGTCAGGCTGCTTGTATGCGGGGACAGACCATTTCATCACTGGAAAGATCGTTGAGTCTGGCCATCATAGGCTAGTGGTGAAAGACATAGGCTAGATCCGGAGTATGTGGGCTAGGTGGCGCACAGTAGACTGAGTAATTTAGTACAAGCTATGCAAGGTCGTTGTCATGATTTACCTGTCAAAGGAGCCAGACACAGGTGTCAGAGTTAAGCAGGAAGTCACAGGGAAAAGGGAGGACCAGCTGTGAGGGAGATGGAGCAGCATGGTGGCAGACAGCTACCATATAAACTCTGCTCCATCAGTCACATCAAAACCGTGATCAAAGGCTGTATAGATGGCTCCTACTCATGAGAAGCAATGTCAAACAGCTTAACATCAAAGATTGAATGATCTCACATGTAACAGGGGTGGCAGCCAAATCAAGGAGGAGAGGATAAACTGAGGCGTCAAGGGCACAAAAGGGTGGAGGTCGTGGGGTTGAGGTCGGATAATGAAAGAGTGACCATATGCTGGAGGTGCTAATTATAAATGACCTTTATTCACTGATGTTACATCTCTAATTAATTCCTTAACAGTTAGTGTGCAGCATTAAACAGTTATTAAAACTTGTAATGTTGTAAAAGTAATGTGTGTGTCAATGATTTCAAAGCATTTAGATTGCAACACGAAAATTGTTATACAAATTTAGCCAAATAGTTTGGTTTGGCCACTTTTGTCTGATGTCTGATATGGTACAATTCAAGATCCTAAAGCAGCACTTTATGAATAAGTGAGTAAACATGCCTGCTGTCAATCAGCTTTCCTGAGTATCACATAATCACATGTAAACCTGTTTACAGAAACCTTAACAAGCCATTCCTGCAGTTTTAAGAAACCTCAGTCTGTGATCAGAGTATTTCTGAGGAAACATGGCTAGAGTAGCATGGAAACACCTTATGCAAATTTCTTGGTAGAAACAAGGACCTTAAATGTTGATACGTACATACACACGTGCATGTAGGTGATCAGAAAAAAACTGATATTGTTTTGATTGCACATGCAGGGGTACAAGTTATAAAGCTTATCCATATGCAAATAATATGTCTAAATAAGATTAGGAACAGGAAAGGGTCAACATGAGGATGCACGTGTAAACATACTGTGCAACACCTTTGTTCCTCTCTCTGTCAAAAACATTGTAATTACATATGCCCTCAGCACAAAGGCAACACCCAAGGGTATCTCACTTTCCCCATCTGAGGCTGCATGAAATTATTGAATTGCACTGAGGTTCCTGGTCGGTGTTGGTTGCCATTGTTAGTGTACAAGGTTATTCACTAGCCTGTGTTTTATGGAAACCTAGTTGTTGTGGCAAGTACAGAAACATAAATTATATTCCACTTCCCAAAGAATTGGTATCAAATAAAATTGTAGGTTGTAGTTAAGGTGGTGACGTGACATCTGGCAATGGCACTGAGCTGCTGCTGCTGTAGTACTGGTTTTATTTTGGCTCGGAGGAAAATGGTTCTCATCTCTACAAGAAAATTGTAATAATCTAAGTCTGAAAGTTACAGACTGGTTATGCAAATGAACTGTAACAACCCCCATTTTATTGCCACTTACAATACCGCTGATAGCGGGTTCAGCCAGCCCCTTCTCCTGCACTGGCACAGTGCAACTGTGGTGTGGAAACAGGTTTGGCAATGTGAGACCAGTGTGGGTCTGGCTCAAGGATGAAGCCACTATAGAGAATTCCCATCCCTCATTTTTTCACAAACTCTACATTAAATTGCTTTAGCATCTGTTTTTTTTTTTCCAGACTTACACAGCCTAAACAAGGGAGGTGACTTGCATGGAAAAGGGATGAGATCAGTCTCTCCCTGTGTCGTCCCTTGGGTGTCACTTCATCACATGATCGTGGTTACGGAGCTTAAAAAGCTCACAGATCCTGTTATACCCATCTGGTGCTTATGGAGGCCTTGGGGAGACATCTAAAAGAAGGCCACACGACACAACACGCAGAAACAACCACAGAAGAACAAGAGTGAGGAACTGGTACATTTGGAAGAGGATAAAAACGTGTATCTAAAGGAAGGCAGTATATTAAAAAAAAAAAAAAAAAAGGAAGACAGGGGTCACATGTGCTCGTGGAAAGGCAAGAATGCTGCCCTGAAGATCACAAGCAGAGAAATAATTTATCACTGCTCCCTCTACCATTTCTTCTGGCAGAGAAAGATGGCCCGGAGTCAGATTGGATCACTTCTGTCTTTGGGATTTTTTTTTTTTTTTTGCCTGCTGTGTGTTTTAAGTAAACGCACATTTCACAAATACACGATTTATTTACTTACACTCACTCATGCACAGGAGAGAACTTGCAATTAGTAGTGTCAGCTAAATTAACATCTGTCTTCGATAACAGACTCACTTCATTTGAACACATGATAATTGTATACCCAACTCAACAGCATAAACACATGCAAGGTTGTTAATCTTTCATTAAGTAGATTACAGGGTATATGTAATGTACTTTCCATAGAAGTAAGAATATAGAGACCTCTTTGTTTAAGATAAATTGTAATCCATCATCCTTAACGTCGGAAAAATATTATTTTTTGGCTGTTTCCAGTTTCCTGACAGTGTTAGAGAGGCAGCATATAAACTAGCTTGCAGCGTTGTTTGACATACTGTGGTTCAGTAATAGTGAAACATAATTGGGAAACATTTAGCACATGGCCCACATACCTCGCCTTATGTAATTTTCAACCTTCTTATTTCTTGTAATCATTAGCATTGTGTTTGGTTTCTGGGACAGTTGAGGTCAGTTACTTTTGCACATTGAAAATTACAGAAACACTTTGAGGAGGCCAATTGTAATAGCAGTCACCCAAGAGGTCTGTCCTTTAAGACAGCATGAGTCATAAACCGGGAAATCATTCTTGCTGAAAGGCACCTCAACAAGGTGGATGCCTACCAACACAGTGGCCGAAAATCTACGTAATGAAGTAGATGGATATAATCCCTACTTAGGTGAGACTTGCCTGCCTTTTACAACCCAGTGTGGTAGATACAAATACAATTAAAAGTACAATTTTCAACACTGCACATTCAGTTTAGGAGGCGCAATGCAGTAATAAATATTTTCTCTTTCAAAATTTCACCTTTGACTTTTTTATCAAAGAATCAGATACTGTGCAATAAAGTTTGTTTGTGATGATTCAAGTGGGAGAATTTTCTGCTGAACAGTGAAAGAAGGGATCCAGCTGTGAGTCAGTAAGATTATCTATGTAAAAAAATTAACGGGACTTTTACTAGCTGAACCAGATGCTCCCAAAATAGCTCCTCTCATTTCACAACTCAAGTGACGACATCACTTGCAAATGTCCTCCTCGACAACTCCCAATTTTTATAAGCTTAACACCCATTAGGTCTTACTGACAGAGCAGGTCTGCTTGAAATAAGCTGAGGCTTCATATCATCATATCATATACCATATATATTTTCAACTTTATTTGTATTTACACAGATAAGCTCTCACATCATACTCAGATGATGAGGTGCCGCAGGGGTAAAGCTAGCTAAAGGTTAACAAAGTAAGCTAACACAGTGCACTGCCAGAGGCTTATAAAATGCAATCTAGCAAACATTCAAAAATGTTAGCTAGATTTGTTTACTTGTCCAATAAATAACTAAATGTCCCTAATAGTGCCAGAGCCCAGACAACGTGCATGTTACAGGTCACTAGCGTAGCTAACAGATGCAGCTAAATGAAAAAGTAACAACAATTAGGCCTAATGACTAATACAAGGATTCTTTGTGATAGAATATTACTCTTTTAGCCTCCCCCGTCATCCAAACTTGCGATGTTTACTCAGATTTTGGAGAAACTAAACACATCTGAGTTCAAGAGACTTGGCACTCAAGAAATTCCCCTCAGATAAACAGCTCAATAAAAGCAAATGATATTGATTAGCAACATTTGCCAACTCCTGCTGATATAGGCTATTTTAAGTCAAACTGCAGAAAAAAGCCGGTGAAAATTTATTATAAACACATTTAAATGCTAAATTGGGTCAGTTAAGATGGTTCCCAGTTAAAAATTCCTCCTTTAGGAATGATGATTTGAAAAAAAAAACAAAAACAAAACCCCCAAAAAACCACTGCCTTCATCTATCTTTAATCCAGTGAATGATCACAGCCGCCATCTCGTAAACACACACTCGTAAACATGTAAACACTACAGGGTATAAACATTCGCAGGGTCAGTTCACCCACATAATCACTGCCAAAGCATTCAAACAAAGCAGGCATGCTGCTGCGCGGGGACTCTCTTACATAAGTTAAATTACACCACAGAGGATGATGATGACGATGATGCCAAAGCACAAGAATGAGCTAATTGCTGATTTGTTGTACAACACGAGTTAAAACTGCTGTGCACCTGACTCGCGTCTTTGATGTTAATGAAATACTGCTGGCCAACTGGGTTCTTTACCCTGTAAATGGGCACGGCAGCCCTATTATGAAATGGAAACAGTAATTTTTTTCAGGATGAAAGTGAACACAAAGGATAGACACACCTCTCTCTCTCTCATTCTCTCTCGCTCTCTCTCTCTTTTTATATAATGCACAGAAAGTGTGCCTCTGCAGAATTTCACGCTGTTCAGGATAAGTGGAAATGAACCGTGTTTTCTGTTGTGAATTTGCTGTAAAGATAGTTATGCCATGAATTTCTGCCGCTCCTCCCTCACAGGTGTCCTCATCTCTCTCGCTCATCTTGTCTGTCAGCACGCAGATGAATCACTGATTGGAGGAATGGGCATCCATTGGATTTCAGCAGGATGTTTGGGAATGCTGGAAGGCCTTGTTTTCATCTCGGTTTCATCAAGGTACCTAGGCTTTTCGTGCATTTTGGTGATGGATGTGCCTATTTAGGATGCCAACAGTAATTGAAGCGAGAAGAGTGAGAATTAGTGGGAAAGATGGGAAGGGGTGGAGACAGCGACTGGAAAAACACCACACAAATCAGCGGTCTTATGGATCTGTGGGGAGTCGATATTGGATATTTGGAGATCGGATTGGGAGATGGCTCATTTGAGAACCTCAAACATCTGCATGCTCCAGTGCTCATCACATGTGAGCATGAGATTTAAAAATAAAAAGGAGGGGGGGGTTAACCCTCACTCGTGATTAACAGCTCGGTTGCTTTGTTAGTGTTTGAGGGCGGTGATTTACAGCTCACACCCCATCATGTCTCACACACTCTTGAGTAAACACACATGCTCTTTGGGTGCATAAAAAAGTAAATGAAACCGTAAGATAAGAATATTCATTTCTGAAAATAACTATAAAAATAACTGAAAAAAACTAAAAAATGAAACACACCTTGGCTGGAGTCCTACTGTTTCCACACCCTTCCCCCTGACACACACACACTTTCATCTGCCAAATCAGTCAGTGTGTGAAAGATATGAGCTACCTCCAAGTGATGATGAATGGAGTGCGAGTTACCCTGAACTTTATAATTAGGACGATAACACATGACTGTAATTCTCACCCGACACACTTAACACTTAAGCTTGGCCTTGCTCTGCTGGCACAGACACGCCACACCGTTAAATATGCATTCCTGCTCTCCTCTCTGCTCAGATTAAAGGGCCGATTTATATGCAGACTACTCTGAAGCTGACGTGCCTGTGTCTGTTTTTAACGACTTACAGTACGCTTGTACAGGAATATTTAATTGCTTTACAAAAAACAAAGTGCCAAGTGATGCGGTTCTCTTTTAGTCTAGCCTAACCTGCTCATCAGGAGCAGACAAACACACCCCTTTGGCACTGCTGCTTGGAGAAATTTGGGGGTTCAATTTCTTTCTTTAAGACATTTTTATGTGCTGAATGCAGAAGTGGTCTGATAAGTAGACAGTCTGAGTCACAGCTACCCCCACAAGTTGATTAAACGGTTAAAAATAATGACGAAAACAGTTCAAAAAGTTTGCTAAAAGTGATGGATAAATAATTGAAACAGTTGGTGGAAAAAGTAAAAGTGGTTGGAATAGCTAAAGGTTGATAAATGATTTAATGAAAAAACGAAAAAGGCAAATCGTAACATTAACGCAAACTTGACAAAAACTGACCTTAACATTAATAGTTCAATCGTATGAAAACGTTAGTGTTTTATAGTGTTCAGTAACATTTGGCATGTATGGTTAAATGAGGGGTTTAGCTCGTTGACTTCATCTGACTGTGTACGACGAAGCAGATTACCAACCACTGTTATAAAATACTTAATTTCAGGCATTCTTTAATTGTTTGGAAACCCACCTCCTGCTTTTCCACATTGTGTTCTTATCACAGACATCCCAGAAGCTTCCCGAAAACAAGCCAACATGCCAGCACGCCTTGCTCCTCCAACTACCCACAATCCTTATCTGCAAAGTAAATAAGGGCTCCCATCCTGTCTAGAGGGATTTAGTCTCTTTCTACACTAAGCTCCTTTTGCCAACTATCCCCAAACCACGGTCAGATGGAAGGAGAGGGAGGTTAAGAAAGGAAAGAAGGCAAAAAGCCAATGCATCTTCCACGAACAGAAGGTAACTATCCTTGTTCGGATCAATGGGCCTCATTTCTAAAAACGTTTCATTAGATTTTCCAAGATTTTTGGAGGATTTTTCAGAAAATATCTTGTCGGAATGAAGTCTTGGAAGTCTAATACATATTGAGTATTCCAAGATTTCTGGAACATTTATAAGAAAAGGTTGTTTTAGGTTACAGTTTTGAAAAAGATATCACAAAGTCTGTTGACTGTAACTGGCTTCTACTTGGCACCAAGCGCGCACACAAGAATTTGGATTGGTGACAGACATAAGCTATGACTAACAGACTGAAACGCCTTGATTCAAAGTTTATCTTCATTCCTCATACTTATTTCCTTTCCAGTATCCTCATGTTAGCCTCTATTCTTGAGGAAAACGGCTGTAAATTTTCACACATTTCTCTGCTGACATGTTCGCTGACAACCCACACAACAACTACCATGAAGCCAGCTGACAAAATCTCCCCAAAGAGTATTTAAAGGCTTTCCTTATCTGAGAAGCTTGACCCTTACAAAGAAGCCTTTTGGTAGTTTCCACACTTCCATCCCTGTTGTTTTCTTTCTTAGACATCGCAGAGGGGAGGCAAAAAACACAAAGTCCGTTTCAGTTGCCAATTGGAAAAATGAACTGTAAACACTTGCATACCTCTCATTTATTTACACCGTGAGTGGGAATGCCAGAAAACAATTCAATTAATCTTTGGCAGAGGGGCAGGAAGAACTGTGTGGAGGACAGGATAAACACACAGACAAACACACACACACAATCAGGGAGGGAGACAGAGGAGAGTAGATGAGGAGATGTAAACACGGATCACGGGGGAAAATCTGCCATGGAAGCCACCCTGCTGCAGAGGAAGACAACAGAAACAGACAAGCTGCTAAAATGTTGGTGCACTGATCAACAGTGGGAAACCAGTTGTAAACACAGTCTGTCAGTGGGAGGAGATGGAGGATCAGTCAGTGGTGTGTGTTGCATTTTCTAGCATCATTGCACATACACATATCTGGGTTGGGATTGACTGATTTTACTGTAGAGCCCTAATGTTTACTTTTACTCTTTATAGTGTAATTGGTTACAGTGCAGAAATTGTTTTACACAACCCGAAAACCCACAGCAGTAAAGTTGTGTGAACCATCTCAAACACATAGGTTACTGTCATTATTCAGTGCAGACAGATGCTTTTATTAGTTGTGTTTTTCTCTTATCTGGAAGACATGTTACAACTCATTTACCATGTTTATAATGTCATTACTTTATGTTATGTCACCACATCTTAGTAAGCTGGTACCATAAACAAAATGAGCACCAATGCTCATAATTAAAAATGCAATATCCACCTTTAAGGTTGTGTAGCTTGCATGCAAAGCGCAATACAGTCTGAAAACCAATACCTCCAGAAACCGTCTCTGGTTGCACTTTTATGTGTCCAAACAAAATGTTATTACTTGGCGCCATGGAAATAAGTGGAGGTAAAAATAGTCACGGTAAAAATAACACATTCCTGCAGAGTGACAGATCGCGTTTGCCCATTTTGTGCAAATGTTGCTGTACTCCTGCGGCTGCTAGGAGAAATATTAGTGGGAGGCACGTTCCCAGAAAAAGGGCCTTTTTTTTTTTTTTTTTCAGTCTGCGTGCTGAAAAGGATAATTGCTCATCTGAGCTCACACAAGATGCCTCTCTCTCCCTTTCCAATGGCAACATAAACTTCTTCTACATTCTTGAGAGAAGAGTTATGTTGACCTCCTCTCCCTCTCCCGGGGTGTTTGTGTATTTGAATGCATGACTGAGTGTGTGTGTGTGTGTGTGTGTGTGTGTGTGTGTGTGTGTGTGTGAATGTACAGTATGTGTGTATGCTCATGTACAGTATGATTTTGTGTGTATTGAGTGTATATAAAGTGTAGATGCTGATCTTTAAACTGAGGGGAGGATACAAGAGAGAGCTTCTCCGGAGTGGGTGAATTGTGTGGGAGAAGGAGAAGAGTTTGATGGTGGTGATGGGGTTGGGAGGGAGAAAGAAGGGTGGAGGGG
>JAUZTA010000028.1:18902310-18914293 GCA_034780835.1 Ctenochaetus striatus | reverse complement strand
CGTGGATTTGTTTTTCCTCAGAGTGGGGCATTTTACCCACGTATTTCTGGATGAAGCTGGCCAGGCTACCGAACCCGAGTCCCTGATCCCCATAAGTCTTGTATCAGAGAGAGATGGACAGGTGGGTAAAAAAGCTAACTCAGTGACTACACTTTGACCTACAATATACAATGATTGCTGTGGCTTTAAAGGAATTGTTGAATTATTTGGATTCAGATTTGATCATAATGGCTTCAAGAGTCAGGAAGTTATTGTTCAAGGAACCTTTAAAGAGCTGAAATTTACTTCTAAAAGCTTGTTGAACTGTGTCGGGTGTGCAGGCATATCACATCTAGGTATTGGTAATTTGCACCAGCCTTCTTTTGTTTGTTGTTGTTAATTTATGTATGTAGCGCAGATGTGTGTAAGTCATAACACTCAAACTGTACATTTTGTCCTCATCTTTAGATTTTTTTGGTGCCACATTTTCTGAGTTGTGCTCATACTCGAAACATACATCAGCATAACTGATTCCTCACTCTTATTTTTTATGTTTAATCAGTCAAACAATTGCGTCAACAAATCTTTTTTGTGTTATTTTTCAACAGGAAAAACTGATTATAGCAGAAAAATAGATAATGAGCCTCATTGATTGCCTGCCTTAGGGTTGTGGTTAATAGTGACTCCCACCCGCCTTTGCCTTTTTAGATAGTGTTGGCTGGAGACCCCTGTCAGCTGGGTCCGGTAGTGAAGTCCAAGCTGGCTGCTGCCTTTGGCCTGGGGGTGTCTTTGTTGGAGAGGCTGATGTCCAACCCATTATACTTCAGACATGACTGGGGATACAACCCTATGCTGGTTGGTGCACTGCATGCAAAATATATTTAGTTAAAAGCAATTTTTACAGTGACATTAATAAAGATAATCAAATGTTTCATTCTCCTTAGATGCTACACAACATGTTACCTGATGCTGTGAATAGCACCATAATCTTTTTATATTTTATGTTTTTTTATAATTTAATAGCTATACTTCTGTATTTAGATTTTTTACTTTCACGCTATTGTTGATATTATTCAGTTGTCAGCAAAACAACATGAGCACAAAAAACACATCCTGAAGGAGTGAATCGGAGGATAACTTCACATGATGTATACATAATGGTTGTTAAACTGGTCTATGACCACTACAGGTGACTAAGCTGGTCTACAACTACCGTTCTCATGAGGCCTTGCTCGCTCTGCCATCCAAGCTTTTCTACCGCGGCGAACTGTGTTTTAAAGCCCCCAGGGCCATAGTAGACTCTCTCTGCCAGTGGAAAACCCTGCCCAAAAAAGGCTTCCCACTCCTCTTTCATGGAGTAAGGGTGAGTGGTCTTGAACTTGTGAAAAAGTTTTAAAAAATATTGCTGCACTGTTGCAAATTTGTTCTTATGTGGTATCTAGAGAGGTTATATTGTGTAAAAAGTTGAGTTTGTATCCAGAATGAGTTGAAAGTTTATTAGATACATGTGAAAATGCAGTCTTTGCATGCTTATTATGTTTACCTAAGTTGCTGGAATTTTTAGCTCCAATATTTACATCAGGAATTTTGCTCTGCTGTAGGGCACAGAGATGAGGGAAGGTAAAAACCCATCGAGGTTCAACCCAGTGGAAGCCGTACAGGTCATGCTTTACTGCTGCCAGCTGGCCAAGAAGCTCTACAACCCTGTGGATGTCTCTGACATTGGAATCATTGCTCCCTACAAGAAACAAGTAAGACAGCACAGTTTATCATTTAACATCTTTTTTGTGCTGTTTGAAGCCGACTCTCATACCAGAGCTTTAAAGCTCTTTGTTACATGAGTGCTCTTTGTTTTCCATCCTTGTAGAGTTGGGAAAATGCAAATTTTGTGTAATTTCAGTCATGTCAAAGGAGCTTACATGTTTTCTAAATTGTGGCTTGAATAATGTAACTGAATAGTGTTTTTTTTAACTGTTTTTCAGTGTGAGAAGATTCGAGTGCTGCTTAGCAAGGTGGGCCTGTCTGACATCAAAGTGGGCTCTGTGGAGGAGTTCCAAGGACAAGAGTTCCTGGTGATCATCATTTCTACGGTAAGCAGGGGCAGAATTTGGGTATTTGAAAGTAATATTATTAAAGGGCGCTTTCTTAAAATGAGAAGTTTGTTGTTGGGATTGCAATTTACATGTGTAAAAAGGCACGCTTTAATAATGATCCATTTTTGATCTAAATACATTTTGCCACCTTTGTCCAGACATGTACCAGATGTAAAGAAGATCAGTTTTTTATGCTGTTAAAACAACCTTCAACACAGTTGAGAGTGTTGGGACATCTGGGTTTGGTCTTCACAGAAAAACTTGTTGTGATCCATCAAATTTGTTTGAAACAGTTCAACAGTTACTGATAAAATGGAAGTTGTTGTTTAGCACCACCATGTGGCCAGTTTATGTAGTTTTTCTTAAGTAAGATGTTGAACCTACCTCTTTCAAATTTAGTTGATGTATGTGATACAGTTTCTTAGATTCTGATAAATTTAGAGCAGGATAAGATCAAAGATCAACAATGTCAACGAAACAAATGTGTTGGAACCATGTATATCAGTGGTACATTCAGACAAAGGTACTTTGCTGTCAGAATTTTCTATTCATCTCATTTCACTGACAGTCATCCTTACAGTTTCGTTGCAATATTAATATCACGGTGTTTAATCAAATGAATTGTTGTATTTAAATTTGTCCATACCCCTAACCCTAACCTTACCAGCTGTTTTCTTGACTTGCTGCTTTCCTTCCGTTTTTTTTTACTGTACTTTGACATAATGGTTGGTATTGATCAGGATGCACTGGTAACAGTTACAGGTTTGATTACTTGAGCAGTATGTCATCAGTAAACATTGGTAATGCACTATGATGTAAGCACAAGATATGACGACTATTTTATTTACTATGATGGAGCGCAAACATCAGTGATAACCTTCCCATAGTTTTTTTTTCAAAGTTTTGGTGATTACTTGGTTATTTTCATTTATTTAAAATACAGGTGCGCTCTAATGAATCAGCAGATAGCGATGATTTGCAGAGCGTGCTCGGTTTTCTCTCAAACCCCAAACGTTTCAACGTGGCTGTCACTCGTCCCAAAGCCCTGCTTTTAATTGTTGGAAACCCCCACATTCTTATCAGGGTGAGTGAAAAAACACTTTGTTTGATCCTAGCTTTCATGAAATATGTGTTTTTGTTGATACCAGTGTTAATTTCTTTTCTAGGATCCATGCTTCAGAGCTCTACTGCAGTACTGTTTCATTAACGGGGCATATCTGGGCTGCGACCCCCCTCCGTTCCTAAGAGACACTCAGATGTATGTAAACTGATCAGTAATTACTTTTTTCACTTTAATTATGTGTATAATCCCTTCTTTAGACATTATCAAAGAGCTTTGCCAGGACCATGTTTTCACAATGAGGTTATAGATAGTGGTGGTGTGTGTATAATCACATTATTTTGTTTTCAATATCCCCCACCCACCACCACCACACACACACGCACACACACACACACACATGTATGGACACTTTTAAGTCTTTTTAAGTTTAGAAACACCACTCAAGAAGCTAAAGAAACTTAAGACTACCACTCAGAGTATCAGCCCGATTTTAATCTTTTTTTGGTCAATAATCAACCCCACCATTTTTCCCCATAGTGCAACAGAGGAGCAAAGGAGTGCATAAGTGGACAATAGATTCATGGATGGGGTAACTCCACTCACAGCTTGACTGTCTCATCATCTTCTCAGTTTGTTTCCCTTTCTTGAATGTCTCTGTTTTGAGTGTTTGAAAAGTAAGCCTTAGCTTTTTGATCCGTGTTAACTCAATAATTTTGAAAAGGGAAATATCTTGTTCTTGTAAACAGCAACTGTAGCTGTTGCTGGGAAATAAAGACATTGTTTATGTACACTGCACAATTATTTCTGTGTCCTGTGATTATTACAGTGCTGTGCTTGACCGTGCAAAGGATTTTTTCAATTCAACCGTCAAATATTGTAATTATGTTATTGTCTAGTGGCTTTACAGTTTGTCTGCCAAAGTTGCACAGTAATGTCACTAAATGATTTTGATGGCATTTACCTAATTTTTTTCTGACATTGCTTTGCTATCAGCTCTTATTGAGAATGTGAAAATACGAGACAAGTTTTAACTTTAATATGTTAATGCATTACTGTGGTTCAACGTACTGAGTCAATCCATGGATGTCTGAAGTTGTCTGCTCACCTCGGCGTGGCAGCGTCTGCCTACAAGGCCCGGAGACTGGATGTGACAATTGAGTGCTACTGACAGTCTGCACGAGGACTGTCAGTCCTGCTGGAGCCCAGCAGGATGGAGAGGGGATGGGGGGGTGGTAGAAAGAGAAAAGGGGCAAATGGGGGTTCAATCTCTTAAGTTAATGAGCGTCTTACGTGCAGGGAGGAGACAGCTTTTATCTGGGTTCAATGTTTTGCAAGGGAGACCAGCTCAGACACCCTGCCCCCCCCTCCTTTCCTTCCAAAACATGCCTCCGTCTTTGATGTATGTCTCAGGTGTTTGGCTGTACTACTCTACCGATGTAGACTGTGCTGTGGTGGGAAAAACACTGCAGCACATTCTTTTGTATTCTGCAATACAAATAATTTAGGGCAATAACTTTGGCATCTAAAAAATTATATCTTATGTAGCTGGATATTGTAGCAGAGGATTTGAGAGGGTCTTCAAGGGACCTGGTCTAAGATGGTTTATTGCCCCTGATGTGATGACTGACTCTGCTGATGTGAAATGGCCCATAAAATTAGTTTTATTGTAATCTAGACCTAATATCTGTTAACAACAAATATTTTTATATTTGTATAAATTATATATTACATGATAATAGTATTTATATTATGTTATTTATAGTTGTGTGATAAGGTACATTTTTAACGGTTTTAAATGGTTTCATGTGCATTTAAAAAAATAAACTAACAGTCACATCATCTGCTGGAGGTTTGTCTGATAAATGGATTGCCAGGCAATGCTCATACTCAATCTTAAGATGTTTCATTAAAAATAAGTGTATACCTTTCTGTCTTTGCTTTACTTACAGTTATAATTAAGGTGAAACCAAATCTTTCCCCATTTTGGGGGGTGAACACCCTCGTGGACACCTTTAAGTTTAGTAATCTTCAATGATTATTGTGTTGTATGACAGAAATAACTTAGTTTCTAAGTACAAAAGGTTTATGTGTCCTTAGTATGGTAAAAAAGTGGCTGATGGTGTTGTGATTTTAGGAATTTTCATTTGGTCAATTGCTGATTTGTGGCAGAAAATCCAAAGAATTTGATGACTTTTAGCCTGCAGAAAAAGTAAAGTATTGCATTTAAATGTGTGGCAAGATATAGTAGTTATGTTTCTTTCCTTAAGGATTGTCTTGTCTTGGATTGGCATACTTTTTTTAAAGATTTTAATGTGTCTTTAAAATGCCAAGTACTATCTTAGACTAGATTATTGGAGGTGTGTTTGATGGACAGGTGCCCAGCCATTCATCTCATAACTTACCACCTTCTTTTTAATTGAGGCAGGGGCAGGCAACACATTACCAAGACAGACACCATGTCTACAAGGCAGCCATTAGGCCCAACAACAGACCCCTGCTGGGCTCCTGGCAGGGGGAGCTTGTTAAATGTGTGGACTCATTGTTCTCTCAAATTGGTCTGTGACTCTAATTGCCCAGTTAGTCCCCTCTTACGGGCTGCACTCGTCTACCCGAACTGGAACCAGCCTCCCCTCATCAGATCAGGCTGTAAAAGTTGTCCTGGCTGGGGCCAAATGAGAGCTCTGGCTGGCTGGCTGTGAGAGCGAAGTCCTTGCTGCAGACAGTAGTCGAATTCAAGCATGTGAATGAGGAATAGAGCCAATCAGAATTGATTTTAACTTTGCCTGAAGTCACAGTGATGATGACAGGGTGGGTGGGATAGAGACCTCTGATTCATGAAGAAAGTTTCCAAGAAGCCCACAGGCATCAGACCCTGATACACATCTAAATCTGGAGACAGACGACATCTAAACAAATACAATGATGCTCTAATGTGGTTCTATTGTTAAATTAAGAGGCCCAAATACATAAGACAGAGGGAACGAGACAAATTAGCACTCATGTCTGTGCCCCTGGTCTCCATCTCAGAATAAGATCTCTGATCTCTGGTGTCCTGAATGGGATGTCAGGACTTGGAGGTTATGAGTGAGTTTGTATGCGTCTGCTCTTACAGTGAATGTTGCATGTTGCTCTGGTTATTTATTGATTTAATATTTTGACCTAAAACACTTTTTAGATCCTCAACAAGTCTTGTCTAAAAGAAATGTGTACTGTATGTCAGCATAAAAGGAAAAAATATCTGCAGCATCAAACTGAAATAGCATAAATTTAGTCACTATATTGAAAGGATCTCAGTGATCTTTTCATGCGAGTGCCATGTTCAGTGGCTTATGATACAGAAATGTTGTTGCTGCTAAAGTATTTAATAACAAGCAAGAAGCTGATGGTATTTTGCATGTGGATCTCACTCTGTGTTATTGGCAGATCAAAGACAGGTGAGCCAAAAGAGACGCTGCTTTGCTAATGAAAACTGGAGGCTTTGCAGATGAAACCCTTCAATTAGGCAGCAGGGACACATGAAAGAGACTAGCAATATGAAGGAGACTGTCTGTCTGCAAAAACCTCTGATTTCTTCTCAAAGGAACTTTCACAGATGCAGTTTGTTACCTTCAAAGCAAATCATCTTTACAGGATTTAGACATTTTTACATATCAGTCGATGCAAAAAAACTGTGATTTTATTTTATTTATCATGCTTAAATCAGGTGTGATATTGGAATTAAAAGAAAAATAACACACATCATTCACTTTTAGGGTAAATGAATCAGTTTTGTAAACACTGCCAAAACCCTGCACCAAATAGCAACACTTTTAAGCCTTTCATATTTTATTCTTTGAACACCAAGAGTTATTTTTGAGTTTACTTTGAGGTGTATGCCTATAAAACGTATTACCTCTGTGGCTGGGTTTTACTCAGCGAAAGCTGGGCAGTGATTGCACCCCCCACCCCCCCCTTACACACACCCTTCTTGTGCTTAATGCCCCCTCTTTGTCTGCAGTCATCACAAAACAAACCGTTGTCTCCAAACACATCGTCTCTGCGTCTTTGATAGGTAGTTGATAACAGACTCACAGACTGATGGGGCTGGCTAACCTTGCTGTATATAAAGGAAGCCGCAGTGGCTTCAAACTAGTCAAGGACAGCAGAGGCTACAGACAACAAGAATCTCCCCTGAAAGCCCAGCTATCGACACTCTGGATTTTTCAAACCTTTCAGTATGGCTGTGTTTTTCGCTTTGACCTTCCTGGCTATGACATGTCCTTTAATGGCATTTGACATGGGTCAGTCCACTCGATGCGTCACAATCCCCAATCAGATGAAGGTCTGCAAAGATGTCGGATACTCTGAGATGCGGCTGCCCAATTTCTTGGGTCACAGCAACCTGGAAGGCGAGGTGGTGCCACGTTCGGAGGACTGGAAGCCACTGTTGCAGACGGGCTGCCATCCTCAAGCTCAGGCCTTCCTCTGCTCCCTCATTGCCCCAGTCTGTCTTGACACGTAAGGAAATTTTGCTTATCTTTGGTTTTTTTTTCAGTAAAAGTTCTTAGTCCACTGCAAATGTTTAAATCATTCCTCTTTTATTTTGAGCCTTGTTGTTGCAGAATTTTTTGTGTCAATTGTGTAACATTTTGTCTTTCTTTCCTTCAGTTTTATCCAGCCATGCCGCAGCCTGTGTGTGGCAGTGAGGGACAGTTGTGCCCCGGTGCTTGCCTGCCAGGGACATCCATGGCCCGAGGCTCTTGATTGTGACCGTTTTCCTGCTGAGGAAGACATGTGCCTTTCTCCCCATCCAAAGTTTAGCCATATTGGTAAAGGTAAGAATGGACCACAGATTAATTGTTAAAACTCTTATTTAGCAGAGATTAACAAAGTGAACAACCTAGTGTTTGTCCCATTGATTTACTGTGCTGTTTGTTTGCCCTACAATTTTATTAATTTATGTTTTATTCATTATCACAGATTTGCCCAAACCTGCCTGCCAAAACTGTCCCTCTGTAGAAGAGGCTCCTGCATTAAAAACGGTTCTGGATGCTTTTTGCCAGCACGACTTTGGTAAGTTTCTAGATTCTTTCTGTAAGAAGTATTTTGTTGTACACTCTTTTTGGTGTTTATCCACACAATTGTGGTAATCTTCCTGAAGTGACTAATTTTTCCCTTTTTTCTTTTTTCCAAAGCTGTAACTGCCAAGCTGCATCGTCGTCGCCTACTCACAGGAGAACCAGAATTTGAGGTTGAGGGCCGTGTTGAATTTGTTCGCCAGGGACCTCTGCTGCCTTATGACACCCAGCACCTACTTCAACAGTGGCTGCTCATCAATCTTAAATGTGCCAATGCTCTTGTGCGTCCTGGACGTTCACAGCTATATGTGCTAACTGGTTCTGTGCAGCCTGATGGCACCCTCGCTCTCACCCGTCTCTTCCCTTGGCACAAGAAAGATGCAAACATTGCAGTGGCCACTCGCAAGTGGAAGCACCACAGATGCTGAATGGACTGATACTAACATGTAAAAGCTGGAGCTCAGAATCTGTGTTTGAAGTGTAGAGTCACATGAGAAAAAAAACTTCTTATTTGGATTCCACATTTAAAACACACATGATTTAAAACAAAGTCTGGGAGGAATTTTGAGATGGAGAGTTTTTCAGGAATGAGTGTTAGTATTTGTAAAGTAAGCTAAATGGGAATGAATGTAAGAACTGAGAGGCACTCAGACATCAATACCCTTTGCCTTCCTCAGCAGCTCACTACCTCATCCCTGCTCTGACAGCACACAGTTAAAAAATGCACTCAAACTTGTACATAATATTAATAAATGTAAATTGATTGTAGATTATATTTTCTATAAGGAAAGTGGTGTATTTAAGACATCTTTTTATGTGCATGTTATGTGGAAAAAGACAACAATAAAATATTTTTGAAACTGTACTTGCTTAGTACTTACATTATTTATCTGAAAGAGTTTTGTTGATCACACTGCCTGCCTTCATACTCCTGTGGCAAACACACTGGTTTTTTTTCAATACTACTATTATTAATATAATGTTAATAGAGTAATCTGGGTAGGTTCTCCACACTGGTAGCCCTCTTATTACTCACTTTGCCACAAGGTGGCATATTAATGATGAAGCACATCTCTGGTTCTCTATGGAGGTACCATGTCAATCTCACTGCAAGTTTTAAAAAAGGATACAACATAATGTAAATATAAAACATGCATGCATTCATTTCATGTGAATTTTACTCCAGTTGCCCAGTACTATTTTTCAAAAAACATTACAATTTTGTGCCTTGCATTAAGAAATTGGTCATTCTATGATAAGTAGAGTGGCTGTTATGAAAAAATGAAAGTAAAAAGAGTGACTCATGACCTTATTCACTGTGGACAGCCTGTAGAACTGACCATGCAATATGGTACTAATTTAAAAGATAAATCACTCACTTTACATTTGAAAGGTCTATTTTTTTTTACCAGGCTGGACAGTTCTAGCTGGGGTGATTGAACATGGCTTATTCATTTTCATGAGGTCTTGGAAAAGAAATGCAGAATGCTTTGGGTTTGATTATTGTTAGCCTTCCTAATTAGGCTAACTGTCTCCAGTGTTTGCAATGTAGTGACGTCATTGGAACCATATTTATGTACCATTGATGCAAGAGAAATCTGTCGGGTTATTGAGCTGAAATCATGTGTGAATATTTGGAGAGCCGGCATCTGCTATTTTATTTTTTTGTAGCTGATGAATAGGGCCATTTTAAGAGCTAATTATAATTTAGTTTTTTATTAATTTTATATATCCCATAAATTAATGTTCATTACTTTACAGTGTGTAATGAGTAGTACGTTTTCCACACGGGTTAGCTTTGTCTGTCATGACTGAGCAGATTGCTAAGCGAAGCATACAATACGTATTTATATGAAATGACGAAATTTAATTTAATTAAATCAGCAACGTCATCAATATATGAGTAAGCTTCTGCAAGAGTAGCTCTGTTGGAAAAGAGCTCATCTTGTCATCTTGTGCTCCCCTGCAAGGAAGGAACCATGAGAAAAGGTAAGATGGCATTATGAGTTCTAAAGAGTTTTATTTATATGTGTTGTGGTGATTTTTGGTGACTAAAAGTGTTTTACCCTTAGTTTGGTTCGCTGTTCTGACACTTCTGTACCTGGAGCTTTCCATGAGGGTTGGGACTGCACCTATCTGTGCCTATGGACAGGCTGGATGCCACATTCCCTCCCTGGCAGATTTATTTGACAGGGTTATACAGCAGTCTTCAAGAATGCATGGCATCTCGAGCGAGCTTCACTCTGAATTTGTGAGTTCTTCTTTTCAGCTCTGACATTGATCATCCATCACCATCCATCACACTTAGACCTTCTCTCATCCATAATCAATCACCCTTTTAGTTGGCCATTTTTCAAGCTCTTATATCAATCTGTGATTTGTGTGTCTGTCTTTGCAGGAGCAATATTTCTTTCCCAGCAAGTATGCCATAGGTAAACAGAAGTGCCACACATATGACATACTTACACCAGATGATAAGGAGAATGCAAAAAGGCTGGGGGTGAGCAATCATTTAATAAACTTCACATAAAGTCATAGTAACTAGTGCAAAACTCAAATCACTGCATCTTGTTAGCGATAATTTAAATACATCTTTTCACAATAAAGTTGTACTTAATTTCCAAATTATTCAAGCATTTTGTTCATGTGCAGAGGGAACAACTGACAGAGGTGATACTGAGGCTGCTGGGGGCCTGGACTGACCCCCTATCACAGTTCTCCTGGAGCATGTCTCAGGATCAGAATCAAGACTTTAACGACTACAGCTCCAACAAGGCACTGGAGATGAGTGATATTGTGCATGAGCTGAGGGATGGAGTGGCAAAAATGGCAGAAAAAGTAAGAATCCATTTATAACTGCAAAGCTTGTGGATGGGTTGTGTGTTACTATCCAACATTGATCATGTTTATTATAATATTTGAATGTCCTTGGTTATATGCAGAAAATATCGGAATGCATCACTGTGTTTATTTTTTCCATGTTCATGTTTTGTTTTGTTTTGTGTTGTTTTTCTATGGCATATTGCATGTGCCTTCATGCATTCCTTCAATTATTAAGTGTTTACCATCAGTGTCTCTTTTGTCCACCCTTAGATGAAGTTCTTGGGAGTGCTTGGCAACAATGTTGGTTATGTCTCTCCTGAGAGTTTGGTCCCATCTTCTGAGTTTTCTTTTTATAAACAAGGAGAACTCACCTCAATGGACCATCATGACCTGCTCTACTGCTTCCGCAGAGACTCAAATAAAGTCAAAAACTATCTTCGTATCTTGAAATGCACCACCCTCCCTGAACTGGACTGTTAATAGTGCTAGAAAAGCAGTGTAATAGTGTAGTGTATCCTTAAATGTTGGCTGATTAGAAAGCTGTTCATGTTTCTGATTTGATAACAAATACAATTCATGTTCTAATTATCTGAAATTGAAATTCATTTCATGTGTGCATTTATTGTCGAGGATTTGTGCCTCTTGCAATATTATTGTCATAGGTTATCAAGTAATTTCATTTTTGAGCACTGAGCAGTGAAAAGGAAAAAAAATAAACCTTCGGTAAACCTTTTTTTCGTTCGTTGTCTTATTTTGGGGAGCATAAGTGTCTACTTTCATGGAAAAAAAATCAAACATATTGTACTTTCGTACTGTATTAATTTTTAAAAATGTTGTACATCAATGTATTTCTTTCTTTTTATTTTTTTGGCATAAACTGCATCTGTTTGCCCTGGCTTATTTAAAACTAATGGTCTGCCACCTTTAAAAAAATCATTTTGTTTGGCAAAATAAAAAAAAAACAATAT
>JAUZTA010000028.1:18883685-18897517 GCA_034780835.1 Ctenochaetus striatus | reverse complement strand
TAAAATTTACAAAGTTCTTACTCAAGTAAATAAAGCTGCCCTATTTAGCAGATAAATGACTTACACAGATCTATATTTACATTTCAAAATGTAGTTTGTCATTTATGTCATAAAATGGGTCTTTAACTTTTTTCCTCACTTAGTTTGTATAAAATAATACGAGCAAGAGATGTTGCGAAAGGAAAGCAATTTTTTTTTATTGTTAATAGTCTTTCTTAATTTAATTATGTATAAGAAGGCATATTCAAAATAAAAGATGCACATAATCTATAATCTTATATGATCGTAAAAATAGAAATATAATCTATCCAAGTTACACTTTATACTAATGACGACTCTTCGGTCTAAACATTTGGATTTTTTAAAACTTGTCAGGTTAAAGAAAATTTGACTTAGGTAAAAAGAAAGAGAATTTTTTGGGAGAAAAAAACTTATATACATATATATATATATATATAATATATAAGCATTCCCTGGAAACTCTTGACACACTAGTAATCTAAATATATGTTGTTTACAAAGTCTGCTTATAAAAAATAATCTGTTTACCTGTGTGGTGCAGAAGTGGTCCCCCTAAATCTTTCACCTGCTGAACACAGTGGGCCTGGCTTTGGTAGGGTCCGAGCTCAGAGCCCCAGCTTCGCTTCGGATGTTCACATGTTGCTGTCAGGGATCTACCTGTTGTCCCCTCTGGTCGGGCTGAGGGTGTCTGTGACTGCAGCAGATTGTCAATAAGAAAGCTCTTCCCTGAGTTCCCGAAGCCCGGTAAAGCAGGAGGGGAGCCAGCCATATTCCTCCTGGTGCAGCTCTGAACTGAGACCATCCTGTTCACACAGTGACCCGAACACTTGAGTTCCCTCTTCAGCAATCACAGCTCAGTGACACTAAATTCTCCTTTAATCCCTTCTTGAGTGACCAGGCCAACTTCATTAAACTCTGAGGAAAACAAAGGTTTTCTGCTCTTCCTCTTTTGGGCCTGCACTTTGCTACAGGGCTGTGTCGTGATTGGCTGAGAGGCTCTAATGTGCTTCTGAATTCAGATAAGGCAGGGGTCTTTTCTAGAGTGGCAGAAGGTGGGTCTGGCTCATTCATTATGTCAACTAGCCTATTAAATGATAGACACCAGAGACAATGAACTGCTGGCCAAAGTTTAACATGCACCAAACAGTCTTCTCCAGTAGTAAATAGTTCTCTCTTTTCTCCAGTTTCCCATTGTGCCTCATACAAACTCCTCCGCAGTTCATTTGCAATTTGCTTTAATTTCAGAAACATTGCTCAGCCAGGGTTTTTCCCTCATTGCAAAAAAGATTCAAAAACAGGTCACGTTAGTTTGAATAGATATACTTTTGAAAAATATTGTGTATAAATTGTACAATAAGACTGTTTCTCTTCAAAATTAGGAGAAAGATTTAAGAAGCCGGAAAAAATAACAACTATTATTAAATTATAGTACCATTTCCGCCCAAATTGGTGAAGACTCCATTTTATGATTATTTTTTTTCCATTTGAATGCTATTAACAATATGAGCTGTACCATACGACATTCTGCTTGTGCTGGTACTTTAAAAATTTTAAGATGAAATCTTTCTGTGAAAGCAACTGTGCAAACTCACAGACTGACAGTTTTGATTTTGTGTCTTAAAAAAAAACACATTTTTTTTATAACATGGCAGTATTATTGTTTGCCAGTCGGTCAAATGTTTCATTTTTTGAACAGAGATGTTCAAGTCCTTAGAGTTGAGAGCATTGAGAGATGCATGTGGCTCCATGGGCAGAACACTCAAACACTCAATTTTTATTCATCGCTCGTCCTCAGACTAGCAGGAGCTTATGCTGTATGTTTGAGGTGTGAAACTGTAAAATAAAAATAATTCACGGAAAAGCACACATGCATGCTGTGATGTTTTGGTACAAACACAACCTGTGAGAGGCTTGTGTAACCTTTCACACTGCAACAAATTATCCCCAGCATCATAAAAGAAAGTCCAACAAGAGGGGTGACAGACTCGGAGTTTAGGCACAGTAAACAGGCATATCCACACTGGTCGGCGGGTGTGGGGGGGTGAGTGTCAGGGAGCTCCAGTCTGCGCGTGTAGTTACCTCATGCTGAGCATGGAAATTGGCCCAGACAGCTCAGTCTATTGTGAGATGGCCAGGGAGCCAAAGGTTGCTTGTAATCAAATTTGAGGTTTTATTCCTCAGGCTGGTGGAGAAGGCACATGATGAGTGTTAGCAAGTCCGTGCACCATCTACTTTTGTGTGGTGAGAGTGTGTTAACATGCTTCATATGGACCTGTGACTGTGATAGCACCCCGAAACTTTTGTTTGATTGAGTCATTCATCCTTAAGACACAGAGAGAAATCAGAAGGAAACCCATCACTGCTCTCCTCTGCCCTTATTTACTGTATAGGTTAATATATGGACAGATTGTGATTGTGCTGGTTAATGTGAAAACATTGAGGATGTTTGTGTAGTTCATTTATATTGTCACGCTTTATTTTCATTTGAAGTAACCTTTGAGCAACACATAAAAGCCTGCTGCATTTTAAAATGCTGTAACAAGCAACTAAAAACTAACAGCACTCCTGAAAACACCATGTATTCTTGTTAAAACCATATATTTCTCTCTGTTCTTTGATATTTTAGGAAGAACCAATCTCACGCGACTTTGTGCACTTTTTAAAAGGCATCGCTAAGAGCGTATCATCATTAAGATTCACCACTTCGTAATTAGCCAGATTCCAATAGAGCTCTCCAGGAGAGGGAGGTATAATTAGGCTATTCTTAAACAGGAGGTCTTGGAAACACCCTGAAGCAAGTTCATGTGAATTTATTTGATGTCCATCTCTTTTTAGAAATGGAGGGAAAAACAGGAGTCCCTTCATTCAGAATCCTCACAATGGCCCTGTTGAAAGCTAGCACTCTGCAGGCCGGCTGAGATCCCTTTTCTCTCCTTTTTAACCCCTACTAAAGCCCTTAAAAAGATACCGGCCCATTGCACACGCAATTGATATTCCACCACTCGAACTTAATATCGTGAATGGAGGGCCAAGCTCTATGAATCAGGAAGACAATGCGCTTAGCTTAGCAGCAAACTGGCACTTTGTGTGCGGTGTCTGTGCCCCAGAGGAGGAAGTTTCTAATGTGAGCCTCACAATTGTGTGTCTATAGAGTTCTAATGAGCTTCTGTATGCTGAGTGAATGGCTGTGGGCCATTCACTATGAGAGCCCAATGAGCCAGCTCACTGCACACATTCACAATAGGATCCAGGGGGAATGGGAGTGGCTGTAGGGAGCAACTGCACTGCATGGACAGTCTATGAAAAAGATCAACATTCGTAAAACCATGTTTAGATTAAGAGTATGTTCATCGTAAGCAGGTTAATTTTAAAAACACATCTTTATTAATTCAGATTCAGCCCTCTGCCCATACTGAGCTGGCATTTTTTTCTCACCCCAAAAAAGGGAGCCTTTCCATAACATTATCCAAAGTGGATACATATTAAAGTGCCGACTTCTGTATGGAAAAAAAGGAGCTTTTGAAAAACAGTCACACTTGGGGGGCCATGCTGTAGTATAGAACATGAGCATATGGCCTTTAAAGCATGTTAAAGACAAGCTCATCAGTGATGCTGAGTTGTCACAGATATAAACTGAAATTTACTTAATTGATTTCTAAAGAAGTTTCAGTTTTTGGTGTTTGAATTGTAAATACTCTTGAACAAAAAAGAGAGGCATTTACTGGATATCCTTGATTTATTTAATTTTCTTTTACATTTTAAAATTATTTTGTCAGGGTGAAGCCTAGCTGATGAATAAAAGATTAAAGCTTTATCTGTTGTCCCTGACCACATTTTCTTGGAGAGCAAATGATTTAGATTGAAGGAATTAACTAAATTAACAAAAGGATTATTCAAATTAACTTTCAAAAACTTTTTGTTAAACATTATTAAACCCCTCTGAAACATTATCAATAAAAGATATACCCCTACTATCACTGGAAAACTGCTAATACATGAAAATTAATTGCCTTATAAAAGGGCAACATCTCAGCAATATAAAACTTAAACACTTTTTCCTCTACAATGGCATCATTATAACATCCCACTATCACAAATATCCAAATACAAATATCCAGGATGATAAGTCTGCACAAATGTTGGAGCACATAATCTAAATCTTTTCATTTTCACACTCCTCATCTTGTCCCTTTAGTAACTTTGTGTTGGCCATTTCTCAGGTCAAATGTGTGCATCCTTGTGATGGTCCAAGAGTGACACAGTCTGTTGTACCTCAGTACTGCTACACTCTGATACGGACTCTGCAATCCACTGTCACGCACACAAGATGGCACTGAGACAATGAGATCCATCGGTATTTCAGTGGAGTGAATGAAATTAAAAGGCGGAATTATTTTTTTCAAACTTTTTTTATATATGTTTCCTGTGTTTGTTTTTTTTTTCCCATAACATATTTTAATATATTCAGTGCAGTTCTTTGTGTTGCTTATTTTTTTTGGGGGGGGGGCTGTTCTCGTTGAGAATCAAATGCTGAAAATTAACGTCAGTGCAATAATATCCAGTTGTAGCTTCTGTCGCTGTCTTCATTTAAGTAATACTCTTCTCTATTTTCCTGATTTATCATAAAATGTCAATGTGGTGTTATTGAATATTAAACACAATATTAGGCAAACAAATTAATTGTTAGCACAAACATTTTTTAATAAGATTCATTAAAGTCAGATCTGAAAGACAGACGAAGTTGATATTACATAGAATTATGCAACAACTAAATCCCCCTCAGAGCTCTGAGGGAAGAGTTTGGGCCATTTTTCTGCAGTTCGAGTTGCTGCAAGGTATCCCTTTATGTCTATTGTAACAGCATTTCAATACGGTGGTGTTATGGCCGAAGAGAATAAGCCCCTTAGAGCTTTGTAATACATCAGCCATATGGATGTTTTAGAGATATATGAAAGGACTTCCACTGTTCACTGCCCTTGTGTGGAGAGAATGGATGTGTTTGTATGTGCACAGCACAAGAGTAGGTGTGTGTTGGCACTGTTTGCGTGTATTACTTCTCATTCTTGGCTCACTGCATGCTTTAATTACTCTTATTTTCCTGACGGCACTTTAGGAAATGACAACTTGTGGGCAATACAAAGTAATTACATTTCCTGTGTCGGCACCTACAAGAAAACTAGTATTATTAATAATAAATCGTGAGTTGGAGGTCCTCTCAGGCAGCTGATGAGACACTCTGCCACTGAATGGAGAGACATCTCACAATAGGCACTCATCAGCTGCACACTAAGGACATACTGTATGAGGAAGCTATCTAAAGTAAGGACAGATAATGTCCAATTTGTCAAAACAAATCAGTCTTACATTTATCATAATTGAACAAAACATGTTATTGGCATAAGTGATAACTGCATCGATGGGGAGGCAGACTGATATGACAAATAAGTCGGTGTTAATCTGGGGTCTTTAGAAAGAAGCTGAGTACCACATGGGATCTGGAACCATCCCTATAATCATATCCGCTGGCCTTCACTTGTTAGCCTACTTCAACAGACCAGCGCAGCCAACAAAAGAGTTTCTCAGCGATTGGCCGGATTTTGTTGTGGACTTGGGATCGCCTCTGAGCGGGCCATTAAGAAAAGGCTTTGATTTATGTCCATCTGGCAGGACGTTCATTAGGATATATCCTCCTCTTTAAAACAGACAAAAAAACAAAAACACCACCACCAGCATGGCATGGGCACTGATAAAACGGCTATGTTTCAACATGGTAATTGGTCCCACGGATGGAGAAGATGATAGACGAATAAACAAATATGCAAAGCACAAAGCATCTGTGCTCTATAAAAAGGCATTTACAAGGCTGAGTCACACAGCCAGCCAAGCACTCCATTTAAATTCATTCTCATACCACCTGCCGAAAAAAGCCCACTTCAACTTTCCTGGAAGACTTGACTAATTGAAACAATAAAACTCTCCGTTTAAAGAAGGTCATGACTCTGATCAAAGAACAGATCAAGCATTTATGGCATCTAATGCTTTGAGGCAGTAGGTGTTTTCTTTCTTTGTTGTTAACAGAGAAGACAAATGATTTTAAAATGGGGGCATGCTCATAATGCCGCCCTGACATTCCTTTCCAGACAGTTTCACATCAATGTGCACTTAAATTAATGAGACTTTAAACTCATATAACTTGTGTGGGGCCAAATATTACATCTATGTGAACCCACCAAAGAGTTTTAAATACAGGAACCCCCTACCTGGATGAGCCCTGGAACATCTGAGAAGTGTGCTGAAGCTCTAAAACATACCCAATAAAACTTTGCATATGTATAGCCAATCTATTGGGATGTTTTCACCCAAGTGTGTCCTGCTCTCTTCAGTATGTTGTGTGTTAAAGCCAGAGTACGTAGTTTGAGGGCTTTCCTTGAGTTTATAGAGCTAGGGTTACAAGATTATAACCTTTGCTCTGTCTCATTCAGGCTCTGCCTTCTTCTGGATTTTGTGGGTAGCCTACAGTAAAAGGCTAAGCCTGATGAATGAAAACAGACCCCCATCCCAGCTAGCACTAACTCTAGAAAGGGGCCCAATATGTCCATAGACCATTTATTCATAAACCACAAAGTAGGTGTTGACTTGTTATAAAAGTACATGTGTGATTAATGTCATCAATAACAGCTCTATGCCTGTTCAGGATCCAGGTTAACTGTGCCAATGTTTGCTTAAAACAACAGGCTTAAAACAGGAAATTCATCATGGGATGCAGCTTCAAATAATATTATTACATTTGTTGCTTTTCTGCTGTGAAATCATAACCTCTGCCGTCCTGTATTTACCTATAAATGTTAACTATAAAGGTGTCTTCAAATATTGTTATTGATGCATTCAGACTGTGAACAGTAGTGACCGACACTTATGCTTAGGGCTTATTCTTTCTTTTACAGAATAGAATCAGTTTTAATCAGTAAAATTGCTTGTCTGATGTTTTTTTTTCTGACAGATTTTCACAAAAACAGAAATAAAACAAAACAAAAACAACAAGTAAATGTTTTCATAAATCATTTATCCTCTGAAGCTCAATTATTCATATGTGGGATCTGTGCTTATCTAGACGGCACGTTTTTGCATGCTCTGTTTGGCGTGCACCGAGAGAAAACTTTTTATTTAACTGGAACTAATTAACCCTTCCGCTCTTTATAGTTAACCTATAATTTTGCAAAAAAACAAAACAAAAAAAAACCCTTTACCCCAGAAACGTATACTTTCTAGGAATCTAAAACGTATTTATGAATCTTTACCAAAATACGTTGAGAATTGGAGTTTAAAAAAAATAATAAATTTGAGAATAACTCGCATTTTTTACATTTTACTGACAGACGTGATGGGCGTGGTTGCAATTAACACAGAGGGTATTTTGGATTTATCAAGTATTTTTTCATTTTGGCCACAAGGGGGCTTCATTGTCTCTCTTTCTATCTCTCATACACGCTCCTCGACAGGTTTTCCTCCCCCACCTCCTCCTCCTCCTCCTCCTCTTCCTCCTCCTCCCTCCTCACTCCTCCTTCAGCGGCCGCAGCTCTCTGCCGTAGGAGCGTCTGTTCAGCTGGTGAGGCGGCGGCAGCTCGCTTACCCACCTGTGCCGCGGACGGTGCTGATGGAGCAGACCTTGCGTCACATGGAATAATTTGTACTCTTTTAACGTTTTTCCTTCAATCCGGATTTGTCTCTCTCTTTTTTTTTTGCATCGCTGGGCATCTAAAGTTGAGATGATGCCTCCGCTCAGCATTTGGGATCTGTAAATAGCCTTCTGCGCGAGGGTGATACATCATTCGCATGTGATTGAACAATACTGTCTCTCGGAAGTGGATAAAACATGGACTAATTTTTTTTATATACATTCACCATGGGATTATTACAGCTATTTCTGGTTCTCGGCATATTTTGTGCCTCCTCAGGTAGGACTCAAGGCTGTTACTGATTGTACAGTGGCCAAACCATCTCTTTGCAACATGTAGCATGTGCGATAAGATACATAAATTTGAAATTGTGCGTTGTTTTGCATAATTTGTCACCAAGGCATTCGAAAAATAATCGGATCTGATCGATCTAACAGCTTGTACACAGAAACTAAAGTAACCTCGCATCTCTTCTCCTGACATAAGCAGATTTTTTTTTTTAATAGCATTATCACAGGTGTCCTTGCCTGATAATAACAATGACATCCTTGTTTTTGTGTTTGCAAATTAGTTGTAGGTTTTGGGGTTGACCCTGCCCTGCGCATCAGCTTGTTTGATGAACTAACGCTCGGAGAAGGCTTTGATGGAGTTACTCAGGTCCAGGGCTTCCACAGCGAGACTAGAGCTTTCCACTTCCAAGGTATAGTAACACACATCACACTCTTTGTGTTTTTGTCTATGGACTGCAGATGAAATGTGTCGAGAGCAAGCAGGATGATAATGCTGACAAAACTACTTTCTATGAAAAGTGACTCTCCTAAACATTTCTTTCCCCCTAATGTTTTTTTTAAACAACTTATAAGACTAACATGATGCAGCCCGGTATTCTAGGGAAAAGCTCCCTTACTGAGATGCTTCAAGTGGATTAAACAAGTCAGATTATCCAATGATGTTGTACCTTGGATGCCCACACAAGATCATCTGTTTTCAAGTGCATCCATGTAAGAGATTGTCAGCAGCAGCAGTAGCGCAGTGGATTTGCAGTTTTCTCTATAAAGGGACTTAGCATGAACCCTCGGACTGCCACCTGCCTGAACAATAGGAGATGTTGGGTCCCCATGAAAAAGTGGGGTGAGCAGGGCGAGCAGAGGGGGAGACATGGGTGAATCACGCAAAGAATCATAGAAAGACTGAGCATAATCGGATTAGGCAAGGACAAAACCCCGTGTTCACAGAGATCTATGATGTGAGTGAATGGGCCTCTCATCAGAATTTTGCCCGTTGGTGATCATCTGGAGTGTGTAAGCAGTCTGAAGACTTATTTTAAGTAAAATATGAATGGCTTGCAGCGTGAGTCAGACGTCCGTGTTGTCAGTTGTTGGGCAGAGTGTACGTTAAATGTGTTATCTACGGCATTTAGTAATTGGGACTGTGCAATGGAGTTGTCAGAGCTGCAGTCATGCTTGACTTTTGTATGCACTGTTTTGCCTGTGGTACATCTTTGTCATTTGATATCAGACACTCATTATGAGACCGTTAACAGCTCTCATCACAGTGATGGAGATGTGTATCATAACCCAGCCAAAAGTAGCAACAGAGGAAATTGCTTTTGGCTCCCAGATCAGTTACAAAAAAAAAAACCCCAAAGATGTTGCAACATTCAAATCTTCACATGGAGGATCTCAATATTGATCACATAATGTACCAAACTGACGGTGTTGTTTTGGGACAGAGAAACACCACAGTCATTTGTCGACATTTTTTTTTCCTTCCCTCCTCCTCACTGCTATCTTCTAATCTCCCTGCACAGCCGCTGAGACAGCAGCACTTCTGCATGGAACAGCAACTCCAGCATCTCTGTGAAGGCAGGCCATTTGATGTCCTCTGTGTAGACAACACTCAGAAGTGCATTACCTAGGCAGGTAGCGAGAGGGAGAGAGAGAGAGACTACAATAAAGAGTTTGAGAAAGAGAGAGAGAGAGAGAAGGGGAGAAACAAAGACAGTTATAGAGAGAAGCTCCCACAGCTTTTGTCAGTAAATGAAAAAACACGACTCCTCCACGACTGGCACCTCTCTGTCATTATGCTGTTATTTCTCTGCGTTACCTTTGCTAAATACATTCAGTTACCGAGACGGAAGAGGCGCTGGCGGGTTATTTATGGCAGAGCGCGCCTCCATTCTTCATTTGGGATGTCTATGTTAAGTCAGTGATGATGGGCGAGGGGGAGGCAGGGAGAGGCGTACCGGCAAAGCAGACCTGGGCCTTTGCTTGTTTGTGCTCAGAAATAGACAGGAAACAGGCACGTACTGTAGAGATGCGGAAAGAGTTAGAAAGATAGAGAGATAGAAGGTGAGGTTTAAAGAGGATGAGAGAGATAAATGGAGAAAGAGAGAGAAATAGAGGCGGGGAGGCTATCTGCCAGCTATTTGATAGACTGTGCTTATTTCACATGTATGGATGCTCGGCTGGCTTGGACCAGCAGACAGGCCCACGGTGACATTCCGACGCTCATTAGATAGCAGGCAGAACATATCCATGGCTGTCCCCTCTGCTGCCTGCCTGCCTGGCTGCCCGAAGGGAAAGGCTGTTATCTCTGGGTGCTGGGTGGAGGCAGGAGGAGGGGTGGCTGCTGAGAGCCGAAAGAGAAGGAGCAGGGTAATTCACAGTATAGAATATGTGTGTATATATGTGCACACGTGTGGGTAAGCATTTGTGCTCACATGCTGTTCTTTGAATCTCAGTCTGCCAAAGTATTTTTTTTTTTTTTTTCCTTTTTCTGAGTCTGAGAAAGAGGAGAGAAGTGAGCAGTGTGGGGATTGCTGTTTAGCGCACCCCCTGCTGATGCTTTTGAAGGTAGCTGTCAGCGCTACATTGCATGGCATTAGCAGAGGTGGACCTCAGGGACAGTCATAATAGAGAAGGAGAAAACCCCCCCCCCCAGGCTACACTCCTCTCATGTCCTGGTGCCAGGTGATACACAGCCATGCCACAGGATCACCACATCATTAGCACTTCCCCCCACAGTTTTTAATATCTTGATACCCTGATATCTGCCTGTCTCTATATAAACAAGCACGGGGGCCACACCCAGAAGCACTCCCTTCCCCCAACACATATTACACCCACACTCGCTTCCTCTCTGGCTACAAGCGTATGGACCCAACTCCCTCGAAGTGCAAACAACACAATTGCTAGAAGCATCCTTTCAGCTGCAGCCCGAGACTCCCCTGTAATTGTATCTCGGTGTGTGTATGTGAATCCTGTCTGTCTCAGAAGCATGTTCTCGCTCAGATTGTTTGAACACTGCCAGTGAGGTGTTTCTGTGTATGTTGTGGTGATTATGTCCCCGACTGCAGCAACACTGAAGTGTAACAGGATGGAAGAGACTCATTTATAATACAGCAACACTGTGTGTGTGTGAAGGAAGGATGAAGACAGAGGGACAAAGTGTGAATGCTAGTTTGTTTTTCTTGTATTAATGTTTGTGGACCAGATAGGAATAGAACCGACATTTGTGTTTTTTTGAATGTACAGACTAGACTTACCAGCGGCAGTGCACACACACTATGATACAGCAAAGTACTTGGCAGTAGAAGGATGTAATGCAGTGGTTAGGAGGACAGCTTAGTCCTTGAACTGTAGAGCTTCAAACGTCTTTATGGGAAATTTGCTTCTGAACTTCCTGCTGAATCGTATTGAGCAGGTTCAGAGGATTGTAGCTAAACCCACACAAGAAATCAAAATGAGAACGGCTGCAGAAATCAATGAGGTAATTAAAACTGACAAAAGAAGTTAGTGCAACATTCATGCTAAACGTCAATGCTCTCTTTTTTGCTGTAAAGGTAATTTGATGGACACTAACGTTTCTCATTGTTGGTTTCTTTTTGCCTTTTGTATCGTTGCAGTTCATGTTGCACAGTGCACTGCAAAGACATTGTAAAAACTAAACTAAACGAAAGAAGCAAAGTATAATCTAATGGAGAGAAACCTTTTTTTTCGCTTAGCATAACAACTTACCCTAAATCTGGGCCTTAAAACTACTAAAAATACATAAAAGAGACTCCATTAAATTGGTTGTCTTGCAAGGGAGAAAATTTTGAAAAAATGGTCAGAATCATAGCAGCAACGGTTGAAATATTCTAAGATATTAAATATTTTACTCTGCCCACAAAGCATTCGCAGTGTTAGACTCTACCTGCAGTCCATGGTTTTAAATCATAGCAACCAGTTTGTAAAAAGGCTTCAGTTAAAGTTTGTAAACCCTAGCTAAGAAAACTTTCGCTCACTTACAAAGGTTACTCTGTCCTAGACCTCATCATCCAAAACAACAAGTGGGGCCATACGAGTACATATGATGAGTAAGTTGGTATAAAATTAATTCCAAAGCCTTTATACCCTGATGGTGAAGAGCTAAAAGGATACTGACACATTCATTTTTATATACAAAGGGTAACTGGTTTCTGTAGTTGTTTCTTCTGTTCATACTGGCTATAGAAAGATCCTTTAAGTGATTTTGATGTGAGAGACTGGAACAAAAGCCGCAGTCATCACTCTATGTAAAAATCCATTCCAAATTTTAGCTGACGCTAATATGAGGCTTCTGCAGTCTGTCAGACAAATGAGTTAAGTTTTTTTTTTTCTGTCCCAAAGTTACAGACTTCTTATTATGAAATTCACTCTTTGTGCTGTCACACAGCATTTCCATGCTGAGACGCAGCAGAGGGATGGAAACACAAAGTGGGAATTGTAAAGTGAGTGTTACTTTGTAAAAATACCCAAATGACTCGGCTAACTCAGACTGCAGAAGCCTCACATTAGTTTAAGCTAATGTAAGGAGGAGGAGGAATGTGGATTTTGTCATCCAAATTACTTTCAGAAGGGATCACTTTGCATTCAGTATGGGCCATAACTGCTTCATTGTACTTATGGGCATATAAGTGCTGTATTAGGATAGACTTGAAAAAAAAAAAGTGAACCTAATCAGTGGACTTTAATGAGTGCAGACGCTCATTGTTTCAAGAGTTTCCCAGAATTAAAAAGCATTTTTCTTGGCAGTGTTGTGTTGCAATCTGCCCTATTTTGTTTAATTTCGAGAAACTAACACCGATTTTCTTGTCAATTTGTCAATGATCAGAAATTGTTTATTGTGGCAAGTTTGTTCAGTTTCTTTTTTTCTTTAATTTTGACTTGCTGAGAGACAAAATGGCTTGAGATTTTTATCCTTGTGAACTTGTGATGGATCTTTAATGGGCAGCACATTTTGAACAAAATGTCCACTGAGTTACCTCAGTCAAGTCAGGGAGTCTTGCTTAGTCAGCATAAGGCAGTCCACATGGCGATGGTTTTTAAATTTAAGTGAATTCCACTTTCTTTGATATGTGCTGTGGTTTTTTTGTGTATTCTGTTGCAATACCCCAAAAGTTACCCAACCTTTCCAAACTGTCGGGTGACATTATCCACAACTCCCTGTAGTCAGAGTCGGTCTTACTTGCTGCTCTCTGAGGCGGCCCTGATCCTGTGTTCCTCACAGGAACGCCAATGACCATGGGGGGAGAGATATTTCTATCTCCCCCCCCAGGGCTGTTATACAGTTGGGTGGTTGGAAGGCTGTCATTAGTTCTGTGTATGTGTGAATGTCAGACAGGCGGTCACTGGGGAGGTGATCTGAGAATTGGGGAGAAATTGCTGGCCAAAGCAGTCCTGGAGGTGCCCTTGGCTCAGTTTAGTATTTGTTCCAGGAGAGTGGAGACACAGTGGGGGGAGATGGTCCGTCAAATGCAAATTGACTGAGTGCGGTGGAATATTCAGGAGCTGTAACAACCAGCTTTTGGGGGTCGGTGTATGCATGTGTGGGCGTGAGTGTGTGTGTGTGTGTATGTATGTATGCATTCATCTTTGCGTTAGCCCATGTTTCCGCATATCTTTGTGTCTGTCTCTCTTTGCATTGACTCGGTGTTTGTTTGAAGCTGTAGACTAGCTGAAGTGTTTGCAGTGTCTGCATGAGTCTGTCTGAGCTGACGGCTACACCTGTTTGCATCTGTCCATGTTTTTTTTCACAGATGCATATGTGCGTGTGTGTTGACAGTAATGAAGGGTTTGGAGTTTGCTGCCGGTGGAGAGTTTATCATTACTC
>JAUZTA010000028.1:18807622-18820965 GCA_034780835.1 Ctenochaetus striatus | reverse complement strand
AATGGGGAATCATGTGTAGGTGAGTGGCTCGCCTTCACTCTAATTAAAGAAAATATTGAAAAATGGCTCAAAAGTTTCATTTTTTAGGTTTTAATGGTTTAGAAAATGCTGAATTTCACCTGCTGTGTTAATAAACTTAGGAATATGCCATGAATTAAACTACAGCTCTAAAAAATGCTTGATTTTCAATATAATCTGGTGTTTCATCTACACAATAAACCTAAAATCTTGCAACTCTTTAAATGAAACAATCCGAACCTAATATTTTTGTTGTCTCCTGGTGTTTAAAAGCTCAAGAATCAAATAATAATGATCAAAACATGCCATTAAAGTTAATATGAGCATCCAGTTGAATGAACAAAAGGGCAATTTACACTGATGTGGGTATAAATGAATTCTGCAACTAAGTTGCGTGTATATTAACAATTAAGATGCAATTATAAAGACTTTAAGAGTCTTCAAAACTTTGGTTAGGGCAACTTAGAAATACTTAAAGAGTGCTTGAAATGTGCTCTTGGACAGCTGCAGCTGTTTTTTACTCCTTTAATAGGAATGCAACCTGAGTGGGTCAGTAGAAGGTAATTTATTTTATAGGACAAGCATCACAAAATATTCACTTCAAGTAGTAACTCTTAAGACCTACATAGCACGAAAACATCAATTTAACATGTTTAATGTTTTTCCCCATTAATGTTTAATAAATTTGAGGGCTTAATTTTTTCAAAATTTACGTTTAAAAAAGTGTCTTTCAACCTTTGAAGTTCTAATGTCACATAGAGGTAAAATCTACATAGCAGGATGGGGTATTCACTTTGTTAACAGTTTTTTTCTGAGTTTTACTTTTATTCCCAACTGAAATGGTTTTTAAATTTCATACCTTTTACCATTGAAAGTGTATGATCTTTTTCTGTGTCCTTTAACTCCACAAAAATGAAAACCTCATTAATTTTCTGCTGAATGGCTGCTGATTTCACATGTCAGTTTTATCACAGATTCAAGGGTCTTTTCTTTCAATTCTGGGTTTAAAAATGAGAGGTTCAAGGTACAGAAAGAAGCACCAAAAATAGTGCGCTATGATTAATAGAACTTTGCCCAAAATACGTGAGTCACTCGGCATGAGGAACTGACTCAACTCTTGTTTTATAAGATGTCTTGTAACGCCTGTGTCAGTGATGGTATGATTGGGTAGGAATGTCATTATCAGTGTGTTTTCCTCCCAAAACGTCAGTTTGCTTTTTTGCAGCCTGTTCATTTTCCTGAACATTCTCTCTGATACAGCCTGTCAGGAGAAGTGTCAGCTGTCAAAATAGAAACCCTCAATCTACAGTAACATCGAAAGCATTGCCTGTAACAATAGTGCTAGCGCTGCTCCGCTCGTTGACCCTATCTTGGCTGTCAGTTTGAGGTGGGAGAGGCAGGAAAAGAAGCACATTCAAGGCACTCTTCAAAAAAAAAAAAAAAGAAGAAGAAGAAGAACCTGTCTGGTTTTCACAAGGCAAAGTTATAATTTGACCAAAAGTAGGTTTCTGGGTTACATTGCAATTGTGCACTGTAAGTTTGTCCCAGGATCGGAAAAATAGTGTATTGTAACATTTTATAGCTGAATTCAAAGCTCTGACACTATTGTATTTTAGCAGCTTGCAGGTGCAGAATACAAGTATTGATTTATGGTTTAATTATGTGAACGTCACCAAGGTGATTAATTGTCACAAAATCACTTTAATTGCACGTACTTGATTAATTAGCCTAATGTAGGCAACTGTCATCTGTTCGAGATAGACTCAAACCCAACCAAATGCGACAATACTCTGCTACATGTGCCAGCACACAGTCACAAGGTGGCAGTATTTACACACTTACTGATGACATGATCGCACCTTATCGCTAGCAAAAATAAAGCCAAAAATAATTTCTCCTTATATAAAAACAAGGACTGTCCTCCAATAGTTGACTATTCAAAAATTCAACTACTAAACTGACAATTAAATGACTGCAGTGATGTGAAAATGTTTGATGAAACAAGGGATTGCTCCAGTCCAGACATGCAGGGGTGCTAAATGAGGAATTTAACATAAAATTAATTGGTTTCGCCCAGTAAAAAATATATTTAATTAAAAAATTATAAAAATGTTGGTAAACATTAATTTGGTTTCTTCGTGATAGTTTCTTTTGTCATGTTGAGTTTGTAACAACAGTTTTTAGTTTTGCTTCTTGTTCAGCAATTTCTGCCGCAGTGATATTTCTGCACACATTAAAATATTTAAAATGAACGGAACAGCTTCTCCAATTGTTAAAGTAAATCGTTTAAGAAAACACATAAACCTTCAAGGAGAGGTGGAGTGAAATTTTCATATGGCTGTGAATCCCTAAATTGGAAAAAAACAAAAAAAAATCAGGTAGGTGGAAGCTTAATGTGTACAAGCAAATGTGAAAAAATACAATACAATACACACACACAAAAAAACTATGATTTGACAATAAGCAAGACTTGACCAATCAGATTTTTTGGTGTGAATTCATAGTCAAGAACACCCCAAATAAATACCATAAGTTGGTACTCATCAAATGGTATTTACATTTAGATAGAATTTAGTTTTACAACAGCACATACAATTTTTTTTTTACTTGTATTTATTTATTCAGTTATATTTTGACTGGCCTTTTAATTGTTGCTTAACCTTTTGTGTAAGTGCTCGAGCACCGGAGGACCAATGTGGACGGTGCATATGGTGCAGAGAGCAGGTCATGTCTTTTTCAACAGAACAAAAATGTGCATATTGGACCTAAAACCACTGTGTGACAGGACATGCTCCTTTATCTTGTCACCATGTTACTATGGCAAACATAATGAGGCTTTTAATAAGGAAAAAAAAAATCCATTTTCACAAGCTGCACATAAACTGTGTTACCTGCACTCAGCATATGTGTGATGTCATCTTTTTTTTGTGCTCTCTGCAGATATTAATGAATGCAAGACGGGGAGGAACACCTGTGCCAACGACACAGTGTGCTTCAACCTGGAGGGAGGCTACGACTGCCGGTGCCCCCACGGGCACAACTGCACCGGTGACTGTATCCATGACAACAAGGTCAAGCACAGTGGGCAGATCTGGGTGCTGGACACTGATAGGTGCTCGGTGTGCTCCTGTCAGGTAAGAAACTGAGACAAAGAGAGGAGAGAGAGGCTGAAGCAGAGGTAGACAGAAGGGTTAAGACAGACAGAGACAAGTGGAATGATGGATATGAAGTAGATTAAAATCCGAGGCTATTGATAGCTCTTACTGCATGTGCATCCAACTGGTCCGACTGAATAGTCTGTTCTTTGTTTGCTCCCTCTACAATAACCGAGTGCATAACAAAGAGAAAGCAACTGTAAACCTGTTCGTCCCGATGAATGATGCCGTGATGCCCCTTTTGCTTTGTGCTGTAACTATTTTGTTCCCCTCAAAACAATCAGTGACATTTTAAACAATAATAAATGCTTATTATTGGATGATGCATTAATGTGTTTAAAAAAACAGATGTGGCATGACGATGGATGATGGACCAAGGTCACGCCACCTTTGAGATTACAGTGGTATGAACTGTGAAATCAGAAGTTTGTTAGAAAAATACAATTAATTTGAATTAACATATCACTGTCAGCAGATACACTTAATGCAGTATTTATATGGTATATGCTGGACTGTTCTCAAGTTCAAATTTTCCAACTTTAACATGCAAATTTACACCGAATTCCTTTAGTGAATGTTGTTTCATTCACTACCTGTACCAAAAGAAAACACAACTTAACAGGACGTTGACAAGTAGCTATTGTAATGTATAAGGGGACATTCATCATTCATAGGGGTGAATCCATAAAGGCCTACTACTTATTATGTACATATATATAATACCTACATAAATACCTGCTCCGTTCGTCCTGAAAGTGTAAACAGGCAGCTGTTACTGAAGGTTTGCCATTGCAACTCTTATAAGATGATAATATGTCAATATTGTGTTTATAGCCTGTTTTTATTTTCCCAAGTATCCAAAGAAACCCAGATATTTTTAAATTAAAAAGTAAAAAATAGAGATCGGGCTTGTTGCATGCCAAAACCTCAGCTCTGGACCGTCTTAAAGCTTTGGCTAGGCTAACCTCAAATAAACCTCAAACAAGAAGAAGAAGAAACAAAACCAGCTGCCTTGGCCTTGTATGAGAGAAAAGTGGAGAGAACTCAGTCAGAAAAGGTGTTTCCATCTTTCATGAAGCACAGAAACTATTTTCTTCAAAACTGCCTCGAGCAAAAAAAAAACAAAATGCACAGATAAAACATTGGCAATAGAAAGTGATGCTTTTGTAACGAGCACTTAAATTAAAGTGCATGAGCCATATGCATTGATTGTTTAAGGTCTGCAAGGGTGACTCTGGCTTTCCATGTAGTTGTTTTGATCGATGTCTGACACCACAGTGACAAGGCATCTGGGAACAGTTGATCCGGAAAACTCATTTCATTATCCCTAAGACGTTTTTTTTTTTACTCTGTGATTACCAGGTCATGGACCAGTCATACTTTGCATTTCAGCATTTCAGTCAACCTAATGCCAAGTGTCTGGCGCTAGTGGAAGGTTATTATAGTGGATTAGTGTCGGTAGTGAATGATCAAGCTGCAAATTATTCATTTGATTACAAAGGACCATGGCAGAAATGGCTCCCTAATTAAATGAGTGATATTAATTGATTCGAGAGATTGAGGAGCTGCCTGTCAAAATTAGTTGTATTGAGCGGTCGAGGGAGCAAAGGAGTAAACATGTTATTGTTTTGGAGGTGGGCGGACACAGCTGGATATTAGATGGAGAGCTGATGGGGGGGAAACCAAGGTCAAACATCATGGAAAAAAAAAGACAGAGGCTGGGATGTGTGTCCACGCTGAGGTCATGCAATATGCAAATAATTTATTGTTTCAATCTGCTCGGAACACCAGATGGGTAGGGGTGCACCGCATCAGTGAATCTGTCAGCCGAGTCACTAATTTCTGAAATATTTAAAAAATTTAAGTAATTTTATTTAATTGGCAGGGAAAAATTAATTTAACAGAAACTCCAGGTACCACTGCAGATGCAGGGCACTGAAGTGGTCCAGAATCCTAAATGAAGCAGCAATAAAGGAAAACAACACCCAACTGATATTCATGTTTGTCATGTATTTTGGTAAACTCTTATTTTCATTAATATTCATTCAAAATATACATTCAATTTAGTAGTTTTTAACAGCCAGCTTCAAGTGTACCATAAATATTATAATAGATTATCCATCTTTACACTTTCCCCTCGTTTATTGTCATCCCTCTCCCGTCAGTTATCTGATCAAACCTAGGAGTGAGAAAACCAGCAAATATTAACATTTGAGAAGCTGGATCCAAAGATTTTGCCAGAAAAATTACTTAAACTAGTAATCAGCTTTTAAAAGTTGTTGCGGACTGATCATCTGTTCGTCCAGTGATCGTTCCCATCTGACTGCCCAACATTGTGTGTGAAACAAACAGCACCACCACTTATTTTTTTTTTTTATGGCTTAATTACACATTAAACTGGCAGATGTGACTCACAGGGAAGAATTTGACAAAGTAATGAGTTGAATTCAGACCCACGGCAGTTCTCGTATGTGTGAAAGGCAACTTAAATCACCGCGACAACAAGACAGCCAAGCAGCACTTCTTCAAACAGCACAGTGATGAATAAGGTACCACGGTGCATCAGTATTCACAAAATATATCTCAAACTGGCGGATCTCGCCTACATTACGAGCTCAGACTGAATAAGTATAAAATACAGCTTGAAAACAGCTGCTAGGGACTGGATACATAGCCTTTATTAAAATATTTATTATCAACATGCATGTTTAATAATCCTATCAAACAAATGGCCTCGTCTATGCATATATGCATACGCGGTGCTCGCGCCTGCGTTCCGTGATGCACACGTAATTAATGTGTTTGTGTTCTGCCGCTCAGGCCGGTCAGGTGATGTGCCGCCGGATGGTCTGCGACTGCGACAACCCCAACGCCGACCTGTTCTGCTGCCCCGAGTGCGACCCGCGACTGAGCAGCCAGTGCCTCCACCAGAACGGCCTGCTCACCTACGGCAGCGGGGACACATGGGTGGAGAACTGCCAGCAGTGCCAGTGCCTGGTGAGCTGAAGACGAACAACGCACGAACTCCCACACGTTCGCAAAGCGTTGCCAAAAAAAAAAAAAAAATTAAGCAATGCTTTTATCCAGTAACGTTTACAGTGAAAGTTAAAACATACGCATTCACTCCTCTGCCACGGTGCCCACACAAGGAATGAAACAAATACTCCAGTCTCCATGGAAATGCTCATGAATGGGAGATGTGCTCTGTAAAAAAAAGTCAAGGAGAGAAGTTTTGTGGCAAAATAGAGAGGAGTGATTAAGAGGTGAATAGGAAGGTTGCAGAGAGGAGAAAATGAAGATTGCTTTTCATTTCACGGCGAAAGAAAGGGAGTGAGTGATTACTGAGATTTTAAAGAATTCAAAGGACCCTTTGCACTGTTGTCTGCTGTGATGAGATTTTACATTTTATTGAAAGGATACATCCAAGGTTAAGAGAACAGGAGAAAATGTGTGCGCCTCGGGAGTGGGAGAGTGTGATGCTGTGTATCATCCGTCTGAGCTTTCAGAGCGCACGCTTGTGTTGATGGATGAGTATTTTGCAGAAAGTGTGTTTTTGCGGTGTCGAGTGTCTTCTGAATGCAATTGTGTTTCTCATACCAAACAAAAACAACATTGTGTCCGTCACATGAGTCTTTCAAAGTGAGACATGTGCACTGTTTTCTGCACGTGTCGACCTTTTCTGAAGGTTTGCACAATGCCGCCGCTCAAACAACAGGGAACGAACCTTACAAAGACAATAAACCATGAAACCTCTTTCACCATGTACCCATATGGTTATTATATGCTAATGTCATGCTTTAAATTCCACCCTGTTGTCTATTTTTTAGCACGCACTGCTGTGCCATGTAACCACACCGGTGTCATTCCTTCCTTCCTCTGTTCAGTAGCTCACAAATCATCTTCACAGCGGTTCTCAGAAAAGCAACAACTCCTCTTACTTCTATTGTCCCTCCCTTTGTTGCTTTTCAAGATTGGCCGTTCTTGTAACTAATGTAAGTTGGCTCCAGTCTGACAGATTTATGGTCTGAGTAGCAACAGAAATGCCATTTCCTCCCTCCCTCCCCCTCGCCGCCACTGTAATGCTGTTCTGATGCCCGGACCTGAGGGCCGCTCTCTTGGTTTCTTACAGCGAGCCATTATAGAAGAGCTTGAAAATCACCGCTCAGCTGGAAGCGCAGTTGGCTGAAAATGGGCTCGCTCGGCTTCACTCTCGCCGAGCCTCCGCTCGCTGTCGGCACTTATATATGTTGACACAATCAGACACAAACAGGTTTGGGAATGCAGGCACGTCAGTTGCAGCAGCACCAGAGCGCACGCGCACACACACACACACACACACACACACACGCGCGCGCGCTGTATACAAACATGAGTATGTACAGAGTATAAGCATGGTAACACACGTGTACTTATGTTTAAGGATGTAGGCAAACCTGTCACCATGTTACACATGCTTTCACGCACCTACGCGCACACACGCAGATATAAAACACAATTAAAGATGCACAGAGACATGCACGCAAAGCAGAGGACCACCAACCGCAGAGTATAAAGAGAAGCAGTTGAAAGGGCGAGAGAGAAGGCTGCTGTGCGATACCGTACAGGGGCTCCAGTAGCGTGACAGGGACGTGAAATGAACCTTGAATGCTGCTACACTTAGCAGAGCCATGGCTGTCCGGACTCAGCAGGAGCCTTAAAATACACAGTGACAGCAGGCAGATGGGCAAAACATCCTCCCAAGACCGAGATGAGAATCCTTCTCCTGCTCCCCGTGCTATCATTTGAAACCAAAAAAAAATGTGGCCTTTTGCAGAATGTGCACACATGGGCCACTTGTGACTGCCATCTTGTTAAGATCACCAAAAGATCACAGAAGCATGGTTTGAGCCATAAGGTTGCTCTTTAGGTTGAGGTGATTAAAATAAAGGAGCGTGATTGCTGCGGGCTAATTCCCAGGCAAAGATAAATGTCACCAGCTTTTAATCTGCTGGAGGCATTTTGTGACACTCCATCCTCATATCTGTCCATGTAAGAGCTCAGAGATAAAATTAGGGTGAGTTACCATGAACGCTGAATGCAGAGGCGGATTTGAATAATCACCTTCCGAATTATCACAAATAATGAAAAGACCGGCTTCAGTTTTAGGGTTGATAAAGTTTCCACGCACAAACTGCTCAGTGTGAAAGGCAAATAAAAAGCTGATTGTTTGCCGAATCACTTTTTCTTTTGTGATCATAGGCCACATCTGCATAAACAGACAAAGATGATCGTCCCTTATCGCAGCGTGGGACGGATACCTGAGGCTACATTCAATCCCTCCCTCCGGCTGGAAGCAAAGAGTGCCACTCTGAGAAGGGGGGGAGGGGGTATCCCACTTCAAATGTTTACACACTGCACGGAGACAGGGAGTGGGCGAGTGGGCATTAGCGCCGCGTGAGCCAGGGCTTTTATGGCCGCCGTAATTTACTACAACATTTCTGAAAAAAAACGCTGAGCCAGACGATTTTCCATGATATTAAATATCCCCGGTGGGACACTTGCATCGAGCCTCTTGTAACTTTATGCGTGTGTGTGCCTTTTGTGTCTCCTTGCGTGTTTAAACATATACAGCCCGTGCTCATATTTCATTTTCCGAGTAGGTGTGAAGCAGAAGTGCTCACGGATGACAGTGTAAGCAGAAGTGGGTCAGGCCAGAATGATGTAGCATGCGGAAGGTGGCACGTGTGACGCGTGGCCAAAATATATATATGACCTTTTTTTTCCTCGGGCCCACAGAAAAATTACAGCAGGAGGAATCCAATGAGGCTCTCTGTGCTGGAAGTTTGCAGTTAGATTAATATGGGAACAACAATGTGGGGGTTAAGTCAATTAAAAAGCCTGAGCGTTTACCTCCACAGTCTGAAAAAATGCTGACTGTGTTAGAAGATTGCTCTGCTCATCTATATTTTCTACCTTAACAACTTTTTTCTTTTCTTTTTTTTTTAGAAATTGGAGACTCTCCCTTTAGCATGCAAATACACAGTGTCAGGAGAAATATGTGCATTTGCATGAATGACTTGTTTAAAATAAGAGAATGCAATAGTGCATCTGCAGAGATTATTTAACTTTTTTCCCCTCTTTCTCCTCTCTCTCCGTCTATCTTTGTCATATTGTCTCCCTCCGCCTCGGCAGCAGGGGCAGGTGGACTGCTGGCCTCTGCCGTGCCCGCCCGTGGACTGCGAGTTTACCGTGGTGCCTGAGGGCGAGTGCTGTCCCCGCTGTGTCACCGACCCCTGCCAGGCCGACACCATCCGCAACGACATCACCAAGACGTGCACAGACGAGCACAACATCTCACGCTTCAGTGGCTCCTCCTGGATTAAACACGGCACAGAGTGCACCCTGTGCCAGTGCAAGGTAAGGCGCCTGCCCCGCCTGCAGCATCAAAACAGCAAATTACAGAGTACCCGAGTCTGGCAGATCAGACACCCTAGAAAAAAAAGGGTTTGGAAATTGAGAATATCTTTGTGCCTCATCAGAAAAAAAAAAAAGAGTTGTATAGACTGTATTCCAGACTTTGCATTACAGAGACAATTTTTGCATCTTGTCACACCTTATGGCTGTATTTATCACACATGGTGGTAAATATGTCTGTAGTATATGATGCAGCTGTTTGTGTGCTGATTCTGATCTGCACACAAGGCTTTTGCACATGGAAAACACATTTCATCACATTCTAAATAGCAAAGTTGCTTGTTAACCAGAACATAAATAAAGAGTACATTTTTCTTGAAACAACAATATTCTATATGTTAAAAAAAGATTAGAAAGCAAATTTTGGAGTCAATTCAAGACTTGTAAAAACCAGAACAAAAGCTCCAAGGTAAATGAGAGCTAATCTGGTACAAAACAGGTAACAAAGGAATAGTTAAGGGGAATATTTAGGAAATGAGTCACATCCAATTTATTACAAAACACACACATTTTCACATGACAGTGACTGCCTAATATTCATACTGCAAGAATGTGACAGCTGGTGTTTTTTTGTTTAAAAGCAAAATAAAGAGCAGAGAGTAGAACAAAAATCCCACATGTCCTTTTTGAGAACTTTGCTTTTTGATGTCTACATCTGATAGATATGTAGTACCTCATTGAAGCAGATATTCCATCACTTATAAAGGCAATAGTCTCAACATTTTGGGAGATATGCCGAAAAGTAAGATTTATGCCACTCACATACCTGTCCACTTGATATAAAGCCATAGCAAGCAGCAGTGTAGCTTAGCATAAAGACTGAAATCAGGTTAAATCATTGATACTGGTTCTGTCCTAAAGTGAACAAACTCTACCTGCCAGCAGCTCCACGGCTCATTATTAAACCATATATCTCTCATTGTTCCCTGTAAAAACGGAGTTGTGAAAATGACAAATCGCACTTTTTTTTTTTTACAGGCGGCTCATGCCAAACTATTTTTTGACCGGGGCCAATAACTTCTCCGCTGCGTCTCTCCGCTGGTTGCCTGGCAACCTCGCGGTGATGACAAGGCTCCAGTTTTCAGGTCTATATGCTCAGCTAATTTTTGCCAGCTGCCGCCTGTGGTTTCATATTTAATGTACAGACATGAGAGCGTGATCACTTTTTTTTTTTCATGTAACTCTCAGCAAAAAAAAAAAAAACAAAAAACCTTTGCTGAGGAAACATCTGTCTGCTCCTCATCTCTGGGGCTCTGGCTCAGCTTTAGCAGAATATCACACTCTGCGCTTTCCTCTGCAATGTGTTTGCACACAGTGCTTATGACGTACAGAGCCTCATATTTTCTATCTATAAAGAGCAACTTGTATGATAAGTTCTGGTAAAATCAGGTGGAGAAAGCTTTCAGTGTTGTGGCAAAGAACAATCGCTGAGAAAATAAACTATGCAGGCGAATATCCTCTTCATTACCAATTGTGAGCATAAATTGTTTGCCCCGGCTTTAGGGCTAATCCACTAAGACTGACTCCCTTACTTTGAGTAACTAGGGTGAAATATTTTCTCTCTGCTCGCCTGACAGGAAACGATAGCAGCCATTCTGAATAAAAACAAATAGAACTGTAGATTAATATTCAAAGTCTGGTTATCTTACATGAGCAGGCCGCTCTAAGATTTACATTAAGTTCATATACATGGACAAGGATTTAATCTTTAAACGGTGCTGTAGTGCTTTCTGGACCGTCTGTTTTTTAGCTTTCTGACTCGGAACAGTTTGGTGATGCTGCACATTCACAGATGCGCCTGCAAACCTTTAGCGATCCAGGAAGTTTTATCACTCTCCTAAGTTTACAGAGGAATGACTCTGAGACCATTCACATTTGTATTCACAGTAAAATGTCGCCCTCTTGGATCAGTTGGTGCTGAAATGACACCCAGAGGAATTCTAAATGCCAAACTGAGTCTTTATGCTGCAGCACCACCGCCACCTGAAAATATTATCTGCTGAGCTTCAAAAGGAGTTTGCTGAGCTTTATGCATGACAATAATCTACTCTTGTGTCTCTCTGCCTTTTCTTTCCCCCTTCTCATTTCCAGAATGGACACATCTGTTGCTCAGTGGACCCCATGTGCCTTTAGTGCTGGCAGATCTGAAGGCACCTGTACAGTGTTCTCCATGTAAAAAAAAAAAAAAAGTAACACCACCCCCTACGTCTCCTCACTGTCCTCCTCACGGTCTCGGGTCAAACAGTGTTTGGATTGTTGGGATTTGTTTTAGCCTGTCGAACCAGATGGATGGGGGTCACTTATCAGGATATTTCATACAACATCAAATTGTTAAATACAGACAATTGTACAAAATTAACCTTCAGGTACTTTCTGCAGATTTCTAGCTCTCATTGTGTGTTATCTACCTGCTAAGCCACACCCATCTGGTACCTCATGCACGTTAAGCACCGTTAAGAGAGCGGTTTTTGGCAAACACTCCGTGACCCGCGTCTGCCTCCTTAACTCCTCCTCTTTATACCAAATGCAAACCTATGTCATACCAAACAGATGATGGACTACAGTTCCCTCGAAACCCACTCTCTTTGTTCTGCCTCACCACTTAGGGTGAACCTTTAAGGCTCACCGCCCCCCCTCTCCCCCCACTCCGAATCATCGCTACATGAATCTGTAAGATATTACTATTACTGGCATGACTGTGCTTGATGTCCAAACATTTTTGCTGATTTCTAAATTCTCAGTGATGATAATGATGATACCTTAGATAGAGCAAAGGCCGTTAGCATAAGGTTCCGTTGCCACATTTATGAGTCGTCTATATTATGTGGTGCTTTGTAGAATTTTGTTCCATTTCTCTTTTTTGTAATTTTTTCCTTTCCGGGCTTGTTATTGTGTAATAGTGAAATAAAGTATTTCCATTTACATTTAATTCTTGTCTTTGGCTTTTTGTGTGAGAGTGATTTATGTGTCCAAAGTGTCTGTGGACTGCACTCAGTTTATTAGCTTCACCTAAATCTGACGCAGTGTAACGCAAGAGTCTTTTAATAAATCCTTCCTTAACGAAGGTTATAATTTTAATTTGTTGTTGAAACAATTTTGGTGAGGTGTTGATTAAACTTTATGGTCATTTTGGAGGCTGTAGTTTATGGTGCTGTTGAATTGTGTTGTGTTTTACTGGCAAGTGTTTCTGTTGTGTCCAAGCCGATTATATCAACATGGGTAAATAACAGAAACACCTATCTGTACGATGTAAGATGATCCAACAGCACCGTAAACGACATCCAAAATGATCCTAAAGTTAAGTCTCTCTCATACAGCTTCCACATAAATTAACAATATAACCTTGGTTTTGCAACTGCAGTTAGTTCTTAAATGGCTATTATGTGAAGTTTTTTATCAGGTATCAATCCTGCTTTCCAAGGCATCTGTTAAGGGTTTGTTAGTGGTATTAATGGCTCTATGAAAAGAAGATTTATGACCTATGAAAACATTTTATTAAGAACAAATTCATTAACCACTACCAAAACCATTGTTTGCAACCTATAAATGCTTTATAGCCACATTGGAAAGAGGTACCAAGGTTACTTTTTGTGCATCTGTCACAAAAGCAGTCATCATATATCCCTGAACAATACAGAACTCTGCCCATTTCAAAACAAAGTCTGTGAAAAATAACATTGTTTTTAAATTGCAAGTTAATTGTTGACCTCGCAAACA
>JAUZTA010000028.1:18780588-18793796 GCA_034780835.1 Ctenochaetus striatus | reverse complement strand
GGGGAGCAGTCTACCTGCATGACAATGAGAAGGTCGAAGACCAAAATGAAGGAGGCCAGGAAGGCTCTGGAGACCTCGTCGCTGGGCAGGAAGCCTCGATTCAGGTTGTCCCAGCTGATCCAGTCGGTGCTGATGACCAGAACCACCACGGACGTCAGCGAGATCAGCACTGTCCTGCAGGGAGAGGAGGAGGAGAGGAGAGGAGGAGGAGGAGGAGAAGAGGAGGAGGAGGAGAAGAGGAGGAAACGAGAGGAGAGGAAAGGAGCAAAGAGAGGAGAGGAACGAGGAAGTAAGAGAGAGGAGAGGTGAAGAATGAGACACAGAAGAGGAACGAAGAGGAGGAGAGAAAATTAGGTGGAGAAAGTAAAGGATGAAAGGAAAGAAAAGGAGTGCATATGGCAAGAAACGGAGGAATGAGAGAGAGGAATGAGGAGAAAAGAGGGGACAGAGAGGAGAGAAAGTAAGAAGAGTGAGAATAGAGGCAATCAAGGGGAAACAGAGGAAAGAAAGAGGAGAAAATAAGGGAAGGAAGAAAGAAAGCAAGGAAAATGATGGAGAACAGATGAAGGAAAATGGAGCGATAGTAGAGGGGAGTAGAAAAGAAGGAAAGAGGGAGAGGAGATGTCAGGAAAATAACAGAAAGAGAATAGAAAAGAGAAGGAGAGAGGAATCCATGAATAACGCACATCATAAAGACCTTGAAAAAAAGTTTGAATGTAATTTCAAAAATTCAAACCAAATGAGCTTCGCAGTTATTGTTGTTTATCTCAGAAGACAAACGGCGCCACTTTCTCACTCACGTCAAATGCATGAGGAGATAAATCAACTGCTATTCAGTTTCTCTTTTCCTGGACTCGATAACGTATTGAACAACAATTTTACCTGGATTTGAAAAATGACAGCAGATAAAGCTTCCAGGAAGACGAATGTGCATTGAGAAAAACTGTCTGCTTGTCTGTTTGCGGATGCAGAGACGATGCATTTCCACCATACTGCGAACGTATTTCCATGTATTTACATATTTAACACGAACCAAATGTTTCTTTTTACCTGCATGCAGTGAATGCTGTTTCTTTGTTTTTTTTTAATGTTCTGTGTACTTTCAAACTCTCTGAATTGTGTTTATGTCACATTGCTGTGATTCTGCATTTACTGTTTGCTGGAAAAAAATTCTCAGCCATCTGAAGGGAGGCACACTGACAAAAGGCTAGTATTATCCTCCGCTGTCTATTTTGTCTCAATGTCACCCAGTGATTACTGCACTGTTGTGTGCATTCTCACAGCGCGCATCGGCTGGCTGCATGCAGATAGTGAATGCCAGCTCATATCCCATTTCAACTGTTAGCCAGATACATTTTGAGGATTTTTATTATTCCACAGACGGATATATTTTTTTTATTTTCCCCCTCAGCATTGCCGACTTTTGGCACCGTCCTTTTACAATTTGCCACGACCCCTCAGCAAATATTGACAAGATGTATCCAGCAACACATTTATCAATCTTATTTCAAGCTCTGAATTTCAGATGATGGCTCGTCAAATCCGCCATTGATTATGACGAGTGCGAGTCGGGGCATCAATCAATAAAATGAAGGGGCGCAGGAAAAGTCACAGAACAATCCGTCTGCTTGCATTCTAATCGCAGGTGAATCAATTTTCGCAAAAAGGAAATGTTAGATTCTGTCGCCGAACTGTCTTTAAAGTTTGAGATGTCTGTGTCTTTGTGTACATATCCAATGGATGCCACACTGTTTCAACCATATCCTCTTCTTCATGTGTCCTTCGTTTCTCAGGATGACCCTACAATGAACCACCGCAGAGGCGTTCACATGTTTGTTTTTGACTGACAGCTTTGAGACACTCTGGCGAATGAACACCGTTGGGACTGCGGTGTGATACTTCTAAACAGGGAACGGCTCGACTTCGCCGTCTTGTAATGGCCATATCAGACATGGTTTGCAGCGTTTGTTTAGCAGTTATTTAAGGGTCACAGCTTGTGGTACATGAAGTAAAAGGCAGGGCCGTGGTTTGTCCCGCGACCTTGCTGTGTCCATTGATTTTCACCCTGTTCTTCTAATTAAAGGTGCTGACACTGAGTGAGGGAAGATTAACACAGCTATTGACTGCGTGTAACCCTACAACGGGGAGAGCTGGAGGGATGACATGTACGCACGCACACACACACACATGCACATGCCTAGGAACATTGCACACACACGCACACATCTACACAGCCTTGCAGGAATACAATGCATTTAGTACTTTAATGCATTTGATTGCAAACATTTCAATTCAGTGGAATAAGACAATATACCAGAAGAGAACGATCCTGTTGTTGCCTTGTTTCCAGAACCTTCTAGCAGCTTTGCCCCAGTCTGGGTAGTGTTGATCCTGGAGCATCATATCTGTCACCTGCAGAGAAGAAATAGCATAAAAACGTACAAAATCACCGAAAACAGGGCGAAAAAAATCTGGTCTGTGTTCAAAGATAAAAATATACCTACTAGACCATGTAAAGCTCTTTAATCAACAGCATCTTGTTTGTTCAATCTGTGCAAAAAAAACCCTCCAAGATCCAAGAAGTAATAGTTCTACAGATTTTGGAGTGTGAGAGCTTGATAGGCTTGCACAGAACCAAACATCAATGCCTGACCTAACTAACATTTTAGTGACTGAATGGGAGCAAATCTCTCCAGCCAGATCCCAAAAATACAGCAGGAAGCCATCCAAGAGGGAGATAAGCTGCACTTGGTGCAGGAAATAAACACCCAAATTACATGTCTGACAATCACACAGGGGTGACTGTGAGGGAATGTCTCCAACCCCCACCCCCCAGGTCTTGTCACCTCTCCGTCTGCCGCTGTACTTCTTTGCACTTCAACTCGAGCAAAGTTGATGACTGGGTCACACAGTCCCTTTGATATAATCAATGTTGTGTCTTACACGTATTTGTGCAGAAGTTCTACAATAAATGCCTTGTTGTCTCCTGACCTCCTCATCCTACAGCTGATCTTTGACCAGATATTCCACCACAGTGACATGGTGGATGTCCACATACTTTTGGCCACATGGTCAGCACATGTGAATTAGCAAAGAAACAACAATTTATCCTTTGGTTCACAAATATATTTTGATTGCATGTGTTTTTCATTATACTGTACCTTTTGCTACCTCTTGCTAAATAATAAATGCTAATTGACACAGACAAGAGAAATGTGACTAAATTAAAATATTTATTAACTGTTAATGAACAACACTTTAGCTAAGATTAAACACTACAGAGTGTGTAGTTATCTTCGATAAATACAGGCTTGTTTCATCATTAATGTTGTGGTGATTGCACCTGTCTTTTCAATGCTTACATTAGTTGTGATTACTGTGTTAACCTGTATTACCATTCAAACTTATCAGCTGTGGATTTTCTCACAAGGATGCAGAGTTGTATCAGGGAGCATTTTACTGCTTGAGTATAAAAAATCCACATTTTATTTTTTGTGTAGAGCCGCCGCAGAGGCAAGGTCAATTTGTCAATAAAGCGCCTCACTGCAGATACTGTAGCTGGTGTTGGAGGACGGATTAGAATCAAGCAGCCTATGAGATGTTTCTGGCATTGCAGCATTGCAAAAAAAAACAGACTGCTTTCTGCTCATTCATCTGGTGAAGATACACTGTAAATCTGCTATGCTGAAGCACAGAGGTCATCTTCAAAGTGCGTTGTTGAATTAATTAAATGTAAAAAAAAAAAAAAAAAACCTTGTGAGTAATTTCTGGAATCAGCACTTTGCCTTGGCCTAACTTTCCCTCTCTCTCTCCCTCACTCTCCCTCTCTCTCTCTCACGCACACACACACACACACAAACACACACCTCTTTCTCCCTGATTCACCTCCTCACTTGCTCCTTCCCTTTGTCTCCCTTCCAACCAGACTTCTACATTTCCCCTTCACCCCTGTTTCTTACTCCTTACCTCCCCTCCTCCTGTCTCTCCTTCCACCTCCCCCCTCTTTCTCTGCAGTATCTACTGTAGAATACTAATGTCACCGGTGAGGGAGCTTGTCAAGTTGTCTCAGCTATGTGCATGCCGGTGTCAGAGCCCCACTCCTCCCACCACAGGTAGTCCACTCCCGCTGGAGCTCTCCTCCCCACTTTATGTTGACAAATGAACAGGGGTTAGATTTCTCCTCCAGCATACTCCGTTCCTGCCTGTGCATTCATTGTTTCCTCTGACCCTTCTTAGATCCAAATGCAGGTTTCGCTCAAAGGATTGGGGGAGCAGATTGAACTGGATTGGCTCAGGGGGGGTTGAAGTGTGTGCTTTGTAACAGCTCAGAGGACACACCTGACCTAGAAATGAGCTGAGTGTGTCAAGATCGCCCTCGCTGTGCATCTTCAGCATGATCTGGTGTGCTTAAATTAAGACTGGCGATATAAAAACATGGCTGAAAGTAGCCACACTTGAGTCTCTGCAAAGCTGCAATGTTTTTGCTCACAAGAAAAAAAAACAAAAAAAAAAACCTCCATGAATAAGTTCTTAGTATTCTTGTATGTGTACCATCAGTGGGAACAGAATTTGAAGTCTGGCCAGAGCAGATGATGCCAGAGAAATGACATTGTTGCTAATTAGCTAATCCACAGTTCTTTCACCCAAAGAGAGTATCTTAAATTCATCCCTTCATGCAGAAGTCATGCTGACTTTAAATCCTTTTGAATACATGCAAAATCTGTTAAACAACTTTATTAAATTTAGCAAAAAAATGGGTTTTTTTACACCTAAAATCTTCTTAGTATATGTACTTTTGTCACATATTTCTGTTTTTTTAATAATAAATTTCCCAATTTAGACTGAAAAAAATAGACTCATGCATGGGGTTAAAAGTTCTTGTTCCTGTGTTTACACAACTTTAATAATTTGAGAACTAGATTTTCTTATAAAATAACATTATATAGAAACTGGTATTTTGTGTAATCTGGCAGCCCTGCAGTTTCAGTTTTTAATACAAATTCCAGGTTTATGAAGAACAGCCAAGCAAATGCAACCTAAACCATTTATCTTCTTGGGAGCATAAATATCTGCAATTAACCAAAGCACACTGCAGGCATGGCTAAGCAGATTGTTCTGTGTCATTGTTTTTTTATGAATTACCTGAGCGATGCAAAATTTGATCTTTGTTGTTTAATAAATGCAAACTCAGCTAATGTTTCCAATACAAAAGACAAACTCAGCTAATGTTTAAAACACAAAAGACGTCCGTTCTCACCATCCAAGCAGTAACAAAGTCTCCCATCCACGTTCCCACTGCTGCAATCTTCATAAAGCTCTCATTCCTGATGCCCATGTACTCCGTCACCATGTGAGGCCTGCAAGGAAAGGAGACCAAGAGTGGAAAAGATTTAAAAAATGTAGTGTGTTATGAGGGCAGTAAAAGGAGGCAGAGAAGTGAGGCAGCAACACGACTGACAAAATGAGTCAACAGAGGGAGAGTCGGTGCAGGGCAAATAGAAAATGGTCACTGACGCTAAGTATCATGATGCTAGCTGTCAGAGTCAATCAATATCAATCTAATCCTGTGAAAACAATGAACGATGGCTCTACCTTCCATAAGGCCCTGAGGATTGCGAACAATTTACACCAGCACAATGGAATTTAGGCCGTATCCCCACTTTCATTTGGACCTCTACTGTTTGGCAAATTATCCATTTGTTTGGCAAATTTGTCTCGTGTCTGGTTGATTTCAAATCAACACTGCCGTCCCAACGAGATCCATCCAGTCATTGCACTGGATCTGAGCGAGCTTAGTTAACACCTACTGCGGCAGAGCAGAAGCAAAACATAGTCGAGGCCATGACACGCCTTTAGAGAAACGATCCCACATGCAATTGTATCTGATAAGAAATGACATGCTTTCTTTGGAGCCCTAGTTACGCATTCATCTCTGCTCAGCAAGTGTAGATGAGAAGCTTTTGTTCAGCCCCGCAAACCCACCCACCCAAAACACACACACACACACACACACACACACACACACACACACACACACACACACACACACACACACACACACACACACAACGCATCACTCTATTTTCTCCAGGTAATAGCACAAAGAGGGAGGAAAAGTGGGTCAGCCACCTATATGGAACTTGTGCCTGGGCAAGAGGAGGAGAACAGAGGGGAGCATGGGGCCTGTTTGATCTCCTGGCAGCCAGTGTCGAAGACACCGAGTGGAGCAGGTGGGCGCCCATCATCCCCCCCCACCCCCCTAGCCCCCCCTCCATCACCCCCCACAGGTCACACTCATGAATATAATAGATGGCGATGGATAGGGCTCTGGCTGTGCTTTCAAGGGGTCGTATTTGAAGTCAATGGCTCCATTCGTCTTTGTTTTCCACGGTCATTTTCTGGCCCATAGCAAGCACCAATAAAAATGTTTTCTATCGCACAGATGGCCACGGTAAATCTGGCCTTCAACCTTGTTTATATTATATATATATTTATATATATATTCCCTTTAAAATCATATTCATGTTTATTTGATTTTTCCCCCTGACTGCATGTACACCTCTCTTTGTCGTGCCTCTCAATGTGTAAAGGACTCTTTTTCAGGCAATTCTAAACAATCTGTTATGAAGCGGTGGAGGGTGATCTTTTTAAGCTATCAGCTAACAGAGCAGACTTAGTAGGTGTTCATTTTTAATTAATGTCAATTGCTCTTGCCGTTTCAAATAATGCACAAGTCCAAATCTGAAAGGCATAATAAATGCGCATAGGCAAAAGAGCATGATGAGTAAATACGGCAAGTCGGTGACCCAAAAAAGGAAACTGTTCTCAAGTACCTGTTCACTGCGATTGTGCAAGAAACACCCTTCAATGGGAGGACACATTATAAATCACAAGTCATTAATGCAGCACACATTTTACAGATTTGACAGGATTTTATTGACGAAAACACGCGGTACGGCGGGTGACGTACGGCCTCGCTCAAGCCCTGCAAATAAAACAGCCTTGATTGGAATGGCGATTTATATCTGCATTAAGTCAGTTAGACATTCAATGGTTTGGCACTGCTCCAGTTACCAAGGAGATCCCATTCGGAGTCATTTACCCGCAGCGAAATCCTGATCGATACTTCTGGAAATGCTGTCTGGCACCACATGCTAGGTTTTAAATCTAAGAACACTACCCTGCCGCCAACCCCTGCCCTTCTCACATATTTAATTGAGCAAATGTTACCCCTGTGCTGAAAGAGAGGGGTTTTTTTAATTTTTTTTTATTTTGCAGAGCACCTATGATGAGTTTGGGGACTCTTTGCACTGCATGATCAGAGGCAGAACTCTCTGACTTATTCATGCTGACTGAAAATTTAATGGCCTTTAGAGCCGGGTGACCTAATGAGAGAATTCAGTGTAGTGAAACATCAGTACAGTAGCACCATGAATAATCAGCCCCAAAATGGCTCCCATGGCTTAATCTCAGAGCCAGTGGCAGTTTCAGTGCCAGCACGGCTGGCACAGTCGGCTCTGACCCTCAGTGGAATGTTATCAGGTTTCCCACACTTGTTCAGACATAATATTCAAGGACATTTCAATGCCTTTTAAGGCCTTGTTCCATCACATGCAAGAAATTACAATTTTGTGCTACAGAGGGTACAGAGTTCCGGAGTCAGGAGTGGACTTTACCTCTGTTCGACTTTAACAAGTGGAAAAGAATTTTTCTTTTAACAGTTTCATGATGGTGGTTATCTGCCGAATCGTGGCTTTTTATTGTAGTGACAACTCTGACATCAGGAAGTCATTGTGATGTTTTTGAGACTGTTTGGTTAAAGACTGTAGTTGTTACTGTGACATCTCTCTTACCGTTTTATTCAGATAAGGCTTGAGTTTCTTGCGACTTTTCTTTCTATTCATGCTCACACCATATTTCTACCATCTAGTTTCACTCCAGTCAAACTGTTTCTTTTCTCAACATAAAATGGATCAGTTACTGTGCGTCAAAATGTTTCTTTATGGTCATTTTAGTAGCCATGAATCTGTTGATTTAGCAATGCAAACCAGCCGTAGATCAATTAAAGTAAATCACTCCTTAAACTGTGTACTGTGGGTACATGAAACCATACAGTTTCACCATGAAGGAGGGGTCTTAGTTATGGAGTGGCCCTGCAAACAGAGCGGGTAAATGATTTAGAATGGGATCTCCTTGGATTTTAAAAAACTCTGTTTGCAGAGTTTTAATACATCTAAACTTATAAAAGTCAATTCCATTAACAATCCAAGCTGCAGCACAGCGCTAAACATTTTTTGCAGAGTGCCATACAATAAAACAGGCATTCTCTTCAACTCTATATATTAATCAGTGATAGAGTAAAAAAAGTTGGGTTTAATTTTATTTTTATCAAAGTCCCAACTCAAGGATTTTCATGGCCCACGGGAGCACTGATAATTAAGGTTATAAAACAGCCTGCTGAGAGAGCTTTCACTACCCTGAGTCATCACATACCGTGATTCCCATTAATGTTTTCACTGTCCACTCAGACATATTTACCTTCATGCTGGGTTTTATAAACTTGTTTTCTCTGTCAGACTGCCTGTGATTTAGCGACCGTGGCAAACCCGGTGACCTCTTCTGCCCCGTAAAGGCCGGACTCATTCAGAACATTTAATTGCAACCTTGGCTGAATCCGCATCGAAATGCATTGCCTGTCTCCTTGCTGTGCACTACAGTACCTAACGTCGTATTAACAGTATACAACGCAGAGCAGCAGCAGTTACTAGGGAGCATAAAGCTGTCAATACACACTCTCGTCACTATCACTATACCATCTCCCAAGGCGACTTAAAACTTCAATCTCAATTCATCACTCGCCAGAGAATTGGCCCACGCTTTGTATTAAACTGGCTGGAGATTGAGTCCTTTTAGTCCTTATCATTCCTCTGGCTCAAGAGTTGGAGCGAATAGTGTTGGGCAGTATCCCCATCAGCACCGTATCAGGCCCTCCATACCCCTTATCAGCTTCATCAGGACAGAGGGATCCAAAACCAGGTCATCATACACCTTAAACTGGAGGCAACTGACATTTAAACTGGTAAAAGTCTCTTTAACTTAACAACAAATTACATAATTTAGAGCAAAATATATGTATAAGATTCAATTATCTAACACCTCTACTGGCAGGACAACTTAATCTGTCGCTTTTGTAAAAAAAACCCAATGATGTAATAGTGCAAAAGTTGAAGTATGTTTAGGTTTAGCAACAACATGATGACTGGGGTCAGGGAAACAATCATAGGTCAACATTACTGCTTAGTAAAGGTTAGGGGACTTTTGTCATCATGGCTACAATAATGTGCTCTCACTCAACTTTTGAGAACAAATGTCATTAAAAGAAACCAACCTTGACTGACAGGAAATGGGAAAAAGAACAAGTCGGTTTTGTTGATCCATCCATCAACCTCGCTTCAAACCTCTGCAGACTTTTACGCTCTGCAACATCATCTGACTTCCTCCTCTGCTACCGAAGGACGGGAGTTATGTTTACTTTCACTTTATAGCTTTTTTATTTATCCTGGTCTTCTTCTGCAAATGTAAACAACATTTTCTGGTTTCAGAAACCTCAACAAACCAGCTTTAGACCTATGAGTCATGAGTGCAAAATTCAAACGATGCAGCATTTTGACTGCACAGAAAATATACGATGATTACAAATGTATTAAAGGTCTACATGTTATATTACAAATCAGGAGATAGGAGTGAGACACTAAATTCTGCAGAATTAAAGTAAGTTTATCGTCAGCAGTTGATGAAACTCATTGAATAGAGAAATGAGAGACTTTTCTGATGTGACGGACACAAAAGGACGCCTGCACCAATGCAGATGATCAAAAAAACAGTATATATGTTAGTATAAATATGTAAATAAGGACATTAAATATGGGTTAATCTAAGCTTCATATCAACCTCACATCATGTCATGGGGGAAACCTAAGTGTGTTTGCTGAACATGCTCGCATACATGGACAATCCATCTGTCCTGCTACAATAGCTTTCCCCACCTTCCATCTGCGCACACGCACACCACCATTAATCTACAACATAATCCGTATATTTTATATTCCCAGCAGACACACACCGCAGTCAAGGTTATGATGTTTATTATTTACAACTGTGGCTGTTTCTCTTTATGTGACAGTGACGTATGTGGAGGGCTGCAGTCTCGGCTGACGCTCCTCCCCTTTGCCCCAGAAAACAGCGGGATAATATAATCTGGGAGGAAAATGACTTCACGGCTTCATATAGCTCACAGTCTGTTTCAAAAGATATTTTTAAAAAAGGAGAAAATCACTTTGGAGGGAAAAGCTTTACACAAACTAAACTGAAACTAAATACTTGTTAAATGCGTAATGAGTCATTTTTTTGAGCTACGCACATAGTGTCCATGTGTAGGAGTGTGAAAGACAGCAGGAGATATGCTTAGAAAGTAGGTGTGGGTGTGTGGAAGTATCAGAGAGGCAGAGTGAGGAAGGCAAAGATAGATCAATTAATCTAATCTACAAGTTATTTAGTGTGATTGCCGAACAACAAAAGGTTTTTTAATTAAGTATTAATAGCAAAAGCTGTTTCCGACAGCTTCTGACAAAAGTGACAAGAAAATCAGAGTTTCATTTACAACTGCGACTAATGATTGTTTTAATTACCCATTAATGTGTCTGTTATGTTCAAAACTCCTTGATTTAACTTTTTTAATACAAAAAAATGTCAGAAAGTTGCAGTTTTCTGACATTTCTTGCTCTGGTCTGCTCAACGATCCCAAGATCTTCAATTTTTTTGTCAAATCTGAAGAATCTTTTTGTCCAAAATGCTCCAGCCTCACGTACAACATGCAAAAACCACAATGTAAAAGGTGACTCCATACCTTTGAATGGTTGTGTTAAACTAAAACAGAGACAGTTTGCTGTTTCTGAATCTCAGCATTAAGTCAAAGCCAAATTATAGAACCCACTGTTAGAAATATGCAGCTGCATGTTGGCAGCAGCGAGTCCCACGTGTGATTGCGTGCAACAGGAGGGATATACATACCACAACATGCTATTTATTTAGCCTTTTAAATCCACTTGTCCATGGTATTACCCCAGCTTAGTGCCAGACAAGCAAACAGACAGTCGAGGGGGAACGAGCCTGCAGGCAGCACAAAGGATCATGGTACACAAAGACAAATACCCTCACATGATGGGGTCTAATCCCGCTCAGGGTATCACTGTAGTCAAATGCCACATCCATCCTCTCCATGCTCTTCATCAAAGAGATCCACCAACAGCGGCCATCCCCTTCATCCCTCGCTCCAATCTTCCATTGCTCAGCTTACTCCCCCAACTCCCCATCCCCACCCATTTTAGGTCATTTTACAGCTCTACTGTCCCTCTTCTGTTTAATCTCACCATTAGATCCCGGCACAATCCCTCCTTCCCTCCACCTTCCGATACTTCACCACCCCCTTTCTCTAAATTAGTCATGATTAATGTGTACGCCACGCATCGGGCCGTCTTAATTAAATAACACCATCTAATTAGGGTCTGATTTCGGCTGGTAATGGCGCCGTAAGATGGCGGGAGAGGGATTGTGCGTCGTGACAGAACACTCATGAAGTCCGTCAAACTCCCTGGGCGGTCACACTCCCCTGGTTTCAAACAAACAGCCCCCCTCCTCCTAATCTGACAGTTACATTAAAATGCAAATAGCCCAGATGTGAGGGTTCGGTAACAAGTGTGGATTACAGCTCCCAGGGAGCCTCGACGGACAGGGTTTTTTTTTTTTTTTTCTGCCGCGATAGGAGCCAGGTAACAGGTTGATAGCTGTTGACCTGGAAGTGGCTGTTTAAATATTGGCTGTCGCACTGTTGGACACGTGTAAGATTACACAGCCTGAAAATCTCTTTGAGCTGAGAGATAATGGCTTTGATGAATCCATTTTTACATGACTAATCATCATACTTGTCGTCCAAAAAAAAAAAAAAAAAAAAAGATACACAGTCTCTTATCTGTGGTTGTTTACTGTCCTGATGGCGCAGTTTATCTCCTTTTTCCTCGTGGATGTATCTCTACTGGTTTTAATTTAATCAAGCTCAAGACCGAATGAAAGGTCAAAGAAAATTAAAGCATATTAATGAGCGAAAAAAAAAAAGGCTCGGGCAGCACACAGCATCAGGTCAGGGAGACAGCAGGGAGACTGACACCAACACTCCCCCGCCACCCCCGCCACCGCCAGCTAACCACACACACACACACACACACACAAACACACACCAGCCTGTGTGTTTGCTCTGACACCAATAGTCATTGATGCGGTTCAGGATTATACAAAGACTTGTAGACTTTGTCTCGTCTACGAGCAGAAGAGACACAAAGAGAGAGTGAGCGTGTGTGTGTGTGTGTGTGTGTGTGTGTGTGTGTGAAAATTTTATGAGTCTTGTCCCAATTAGTCTCACAGACTCTCTCTCACACACACACACACACAGGCATGTATTTCAGGCATGAACTCTCAGTCAGCTGTGACGGAGTCGGTCCCCACTCCGTCTGTGTTACAGAGTCTCAACATAATCCATTAAAGGATGAAACACTCCTCCGGTTTCTTCCTTCAGTGTTTTTGGGGCTTTTGGGATGTCGGGAATAATTGGCTGCTCTTTGTTTCTCACCGAGAGAGAATTCTGAAGATTTGTCATAAACCGCCGAGATTTTTGTTTTTTAATGTCTTTGCGAGTCACTGTGGTCCTGGTTCTGTCCTAGTGGGAGAAGAGGGGACCTGCTCTCCATCCATGTGGGGGAGGGGTGGGCCGCCCAGCCTGACTGCAGTCCGATCGTGTCCCTCAGGGTGAGCTGTGGAGGTTTGCTGCAGGAGTGAAGATGCTCTTGCTGAGGTGTCTGAAGCTCATCCTGATGGAACTCTGGAAGATCTTAGAAACACCACAGAGGAACTGTCTGCTGAAAACACAACTGTGAAAAACAAGACTTTTCTCACAACAAACACCCCTTTAAATGTACACATACGACTTATGATGCTGTGTTTTTTAAATCAGAGTTTTATTTTTATCTTTTATGTTTTCTATTTTTTGTCTTTCTTGTGTCCTCTCTTTGTTTTACTTGATCTTTTCCTCTTCACTTCATCTATGTGTTTTACTCATTTGTTGCAGATTAGCATGTCCGTACAAACACTACGTGTGT
>JAUZTA010000028.1:18766920-18779509 GCA_034780835.1 Ctenochaetus striatus | reverse complement strand
CGACATTTCAAGCTAAAATGAGAGGCAGTAAAAAAAAAAAAAAAAAAAGGAAACCACTTTGTGACAGATGCACTCAGCCCTACTGCAAATTTAACTTTTACCTGAGCAAGCAACATTCAGCGTCTCAGCGGACCCGCTTCTCTCTGCTCAGCCGTTCGCTTCCTTTTTTCTCGGCCAACCAGAGAGAGCGGACAAGATGGATGCCAATGTCACAGCGCTGGTCGAAGTGACAGATGGGCTGATTATACAAACTCATCCCTCTGGCCGTAGGAAAACACAACACCTTGCCTGCTAGCTAATAGCCTTCATCTGCCCGCACCTTATGGATAGTTGACGCTTGTTGTTAATATGGAAAAGCAGCATTGTATGGACGGATCCCATTACAGGCCTGGCCTCCCTCTTGACAGCTTGTACCTAAATGGACACATGCCACACCATTTTTTCTTTTTTTTTTTTCCTCTCTCTACAGCCCAAACAAACAAAATGGTAAATCACCCCGGCGCGACCTCGTGTCTGGCTGGCTGGCTTCAAGGGCATGTTTTCCTTCCTCAAGACGGACACATTGCAAATGCATAAACGGATTCCTGTCACCGGCTTGATGTGTGGGTGTCAAGCTCTGCTGTGCACAGCGGTTTTCCCAGCAGGTACGCCGGTCCAACAAGAGTGAAAACCGAGGCACAAAGCGAGCGAGAAGTGGCAAAAAAAAATCCTGTTTTTTTATTTTTTATTTTTTTTAGCCGCAGAGGGGTCGAAAAATCAGTCAAATTCATGGGGAGAATAAGTGCAGGTGCTGAAGGTGATCTTTCAGGATTAACCACCTGCCCCCCCTGCCTGCCCCTTTCTGTGATTTAAAGTCTGGGCTGATTAATCAGACTGGCATCGAGTCTCTGTTCAGGCGAGACGTTTAGATCAATCACACAAGCCAAAGGGGAGCGTACAGTGGCTCTAACAAATGGGAAGCAGAGAATGAGGGAAAAAGGGCAGCTAGAGAGAGAGAGAAGAGAGAGAGATTGAATGGCTTACTTCATGCTCCCAGCCATCAGCAGGAAAAGGTTGTAGATGTGTGAGAAGATGAAGAGGAAGAGGATGGTGCTGAAGAACATGGTCATCCAGGAGCCGTGATCCTCGCGGAACATTTTCAGGCGCAGGTATCGACCTATAGGAAGTGGGGAGGAGGGGGTAGGAGAAGGACACACACTGCTGTCAGGAGCCGTTCAAACAGCAAGTCAGCCTGTTGACATGTATGGCCACGAAAATGGAGATCAAAGCAAATAAATTAGTCACACAGATCAATAATGTCCTACTCCGTCAGACACGTGCCCTTTAGGCAATAAAATGAAGATGGAAGACCACTTTGAGCTGTCACTTCCACATCTCTGGAAGTAATTGTCTTTTCCTGACCAAATCCAACAGTCACCATTTCTTCATTAATCCCAATGGAGAATGTTCCTATTGATCATTTATTGCATCTTTTTGACATGCTGTCAGCAGGCTGATGCTTGCTTTTGTTTTATGATGTGAGTACTGTGTTAGAGGAATTATTGTACATTTGTTCCCTTTTTTTTTTTTTTTTTTTTTAGACAGTACCGACTTGGAATTATGGAGAAATATCTCTCTGGCAGAGCATAAGATTGGATTCGCTTATGCAGCCTCCTGCACAGAGCACACAATCATATGAGCTTGTCCTCTAGCAGCAGCAGCAGCAGCAACAGCAGCACTCAGAACAACTCCTGAAGCCAGCACTGTCTGTTATAGACTGTTATAGACTATGTGGACTATCAGTGTGTACCTTGAAAAAACCACAGTCAGTGCTTTTAGCTTCTCTCTTACTAGCTGCAAACATAATGAAAACAACGAGAACAACAACAAAAGCTTTACATCACAGGTTTACAATTATAACCAGGAAAAAAAGCATTTCATAAGTTCATTCTAAATTACCGTGAGATTTGGAAAATAACATATGATGCAATTACACGCGCACAATTTAATTGCACAATTGCTGTCAGAGTCCTTAATCTGCCTCTCACACGGCTTGTTTAACAGAGGCAATAACACGATCACTACTGGAGCATTCTGACCTCGGTCGAACAGAGTTTGTAAATGAAACAGATATTAAATTAAATTAAATAGATACTCCTGAGTATTACAATGGGATTTCAAATAGTTGGTGAACTGACAAACAGAGAGGTAAAAAGGTGAAGATTTAAGAAACAGAGCCTGAGATATCATGATTTCTAATCCCTCCTGTGTGGGTCAAGCCTCAGATACACTGGATCATCAGTCAAACAGCATCATTTCGTTTGACCCTGCAAGACTCTTCACAGACTGATGTAAGGTGAGAACAACATTACTTACAGAGGCAGCAAAAGGCGTCAGTGGGCTAGTGCTTTGTAGCCTTGCTAGCTTGTCTATTAATACTGTAGAAAAAAAGGAAACAAAAAGCATGCCAACTGTTCTTGACGTCAAAGACAAAAATGTAGAAAACTTGTTTTAGTCAACCTCAATCTTACCTTAAGTTTGAGCTTTTCTTAACATTTTCTAACTGTTTTAGCTTCATTGAGTTTTGATGTTGCGATTTGAGAAATATAACAGCTTGAAAAAATACAAAGATGTTTTCATGAGCGATTGAGAGACTTAAAAACTACCCCTTTTCAAAAATAATGTCAATGGATCTGCTGTACTTCCAACATCCCAGACAGGGGGATTCGTCTTCTGTCTGGCTGATTGTTGCATCATGTCAATAAAGTTGCATTCAATAGTTTTGAGGACCCGTAATGCTTAAATCACTCTGTTTGTGAAAAATGAGGAGTGCAAAAGTTATTTAATGAGTCGGATTCATGTGGTAAACGTATGTGTTGGATCAAACTTGGTAGCGTGGGACCTAAATATTTCATACAAAAAACTTGAGTGTGACATCACGAGCGTGAACAGTTTCGCTGCTGTGAGCCCGAACCATTAACTGCCTCAAGGTTACTCAATTGACTGTTAATTAAGAAATCTTCCATAAGTAAGCTTGGCTATACGCCTCCATTTCTACTACTTTACATATTTCTCTCTCTCACACACACACACACACACTTCAAGGCTCTCCCTCTGCTTGGCTCTGCAAGCTGTGATCCGGTGCCAGGAGCGGCCATCTTCCCAGGAACAACTCTTTGTTTTTCTCTCCTCCAGCTCAGTCAGCATCCCTTTGAGTTACAGCTCCTCCGAGAGCTTATTGTGCTCGTGCCACACACACACACACACACACACACACACACAAACACACACACAGAGCGCAGAAAGACAGCAAAGCAGAATGCTCCATTTATTTTCCCATTACAGCCTGGCTGGTTTATTCTCCAATAGTTTTACATGCTGTTCAATCTCAGCTTGTTCACTCTTAGTTTTTTTTTTTTTTTTGCACTGCACGTATAAAAACAAAGATGTTGAGATTCCTATGGAGATGAAGATTCTTGTAGAGTTCAAGTGCTGCCATAATGAATGAACCTCCTGTCACAGGTTCAAATACATCATGCAGAAAACGCTTTTAACAATTGTGCAAATGTGCACAGGAGCTAATGGATAAGCATCAACATGATTAGTACCAGAAACACATTAAGTATCTAGGAGTTTTCCTAACATAAAAGGCTGTCACAGGTGTATGATGTTTTTTTCAAGCAGAATGATAGGAAAATATACAATGATCTGAGTAGGTTGGACCATTTTTGCCGAAACCTTGATAGCAGACTTCAGATTATTAACATGCTCATGTTTCCAAGATGGTAATCCTATTTACAGTACTTTCAGCAGAGGTTTCACTTAAACAGGTCAGGGAATGGGACTTGATATACTTGACATTACAACTACTGAGGGCGAGGAAGGCATGGGCTCTATCCTGACTACCTGTCAGAGTGGGGATAGTTCATTGAACAATAACACGGTGTTTTTAGCAAAAATATTCACTGTAGCCTCTCAGAAGCCACGTTCATATTAGCCGAACTTAGTTAAAAAATTGTCGCAAGACAGGAAATCAGCGAGGGTGCAACACAGCTGCAACTGTGAGTCTCCTGAACTTTTGAACTACATGAGGGCTAACAATCATGCTAGCACACACGTATTCAAGTCAGTGTGTATGGCACCTATTTTTTATTGCAGTATGTGAACCCTTTGGAGAAGAGTGGATCAGTTTCATCTCAGAGATTCTGGACATGAAATCTGATTTCCCTTTCAGCCTTTTTACTTTGGAATTATTTCTAAAAGATCTTTGTCAGAGCAAAACAGACCTTTTGAAGATGTTTTTGGCTGTAAGAAAAAAAAGAAAAAGGAAGAAACAATTACAAATTGTTGACTTCAGACAAATCCTTCCACCATTACCTTTTTCATCAATATAATCAACTTCATTCACTCAATAGAGAAGAAATACTGACACTCTTCTTCTTTAAAAGTAGAATGGGGACTAAAACTGGGAAAATTGGATTTTCATATTCACTGACTCACCTTTTTTTCTTTTTTGTATGAACCCTTTGATATGCATTATGCTCTTTACCTGTGACTTTTGTTCTCTGTCTTTTCTTGTCACTGGCTGTGCTGCTGTCATAGACCTCATCGGTCCTTTGTTCATACAAAAACTAGATACTAATATGACTAAAACAATCTTTTTACACAACAGAGCTGCAGTGCTGATTTAAACTCTGGTTTTTTACTCGTTGTGAGCTTTACAGTTGAGAACATAAACCTGAATATTACCTTAATGTCAACAGTCAGTCTTAAAATATTTCAGGGTTTTTGCAAAAGACGAAGTGTCCAATGGTGAGGCCACACCATACGTCTTGCTCGGTGGTATTTCAGGGCTCATCACAGATGCATAATTGAATTGACTTGCATGGGTGAACTTAATTGCCTCCAGTGCCAATGAGCCCTGGCTTAGATGTAAGAGCACAGTGTGTATCGGCAGATCTGACTTTTAAAGTAGCACGCTGCGCCAGCGAGCACGGGCGCCTTCTCGAAGCCTGCACGGGCAGGATTTAACTAGGGGGTGATTCAAGACCATTCGGCCAAGCAGTTTGAGTCACTGCACCTCCCGCCAGCAGAGGACCTCGATAAGGGGGTGATTCATGAGCACTGTCTGCTGCGAGGCTCAGCCCACCAGGGGACGACGACAACAACAACAACACCCATGTACACGGCAGCTACAAAAACACATAGAAAGAGGCACAGGGCACAGAAATAAAACACAGAGAGAAAAGAGGGAGACACTTATTAAATCTCTGTCTTACTTTCACTCACTCTCACTGCAAACACTGAGCCACTCACATATACCAAGCTGGTGTATAACTCTAAAGAAATTACATACTGAACACTATTTAAACATATTTACAGTATCTTTGCTCTAAAGCTATATCCAATGGTCTGTTTGGGATGAGATCATATCTACCTCTCTTCAGGTTGTCAGCAAATGAACATCTTACATGTAGCTGTGCCTCCATCTAGTGGTGGTAAATGGACAAACACCAGACAGCTGCTGGCCGGTAGATAACAAAAATAAAACTGCAGTGTTTTAACAAAGGCAAGCTTTGTACAAAACTTTTTTTTTCTTTTTGTTCTCTTTTTTACAGTACAACTTAAGTCTTTAGGTGGAAAAAAAATACAATTTTGTGCTGCAATTTTGTGGTTTCCTTATATACAGGCTGTAACCTGTGTGATTAGGACTCTTTGAGCTGCAGACTGGATCTTTAACTGTGGTGCACACATGTAAGCTATATGTGCCATGACAAGGCAAAGCAGTGAAATTGAACATGTTTCCCTTTTAATTGTTCAGTCGCCAAAAAATTAGGTACAATTGTTCCAAAACTAAAGCAGGATAATACAACAGTCCGACTGACTGAAAGAAACACTACAGTTTATTTCAGTCTAGATCGTCTGAGGCGGTTACGAGATGCAAACTGCAGATTTCAGGTTACTGTTCCTGTTTCTCTTTCTCATAATGAGATCATATGCAATAAATGATGGAAGTGCTCAGTTTATAAAGGCACTAGATTTATAGTCCACTCACAGTACCAGGCCTTGAAGTCCTGCAGCCAGACACACAAATATAACAGCACAGACCAGCAGATATTATCAGTTAAACGCATGCACTTTCGCACATGGGTTAGCAATTTTGTATCTCAAATATTCTGACAGCGACTTTGTTTATAATTTTTTACGTTATTAAACACACACTCGCACACACAGGTGCACACATGAACCTTAATATTAATGAAAAAGAAACTGACAGAACAAATGTTGATGAGTTTTTTGTTTTTTTTCATTGTACCTTTAATTGATGCAAAATAAATATGACACAGTCAAAATAATAAAAATCAACATTATGATAGATTATTGGCTTCTTTTACAACACAGTTGTAAACATAAAAAGCTCCACATGTGCATTTGTTATGGGTACACCAACTATAATAAACGACAAAGACAAACACACACACACACAAACACACGTCTCAAAGGTAGGGCTGTAACCGGCAGCTCGTGACAGATGAGAAGCGGGCAGCTGGTGGAGGAGGAGCTGAGACGACCTGAGATGTTGAGATGTGATCACAGTCTCATTCATCATGAAACAGCTCCTCAACATCAACAAGTCTGATGTGGCTAAAGAAGGCAAGTACCATCTAAACCTAAAATATTTTTCTTTTACCTAAATCTCTGCTTAAATATTTTTACATGTTTTAGGATCGAAGCATTACAGTATCTAACAAAACGATTTTTAAACTTTCAAATGACTCATGGTCGAATTTTTCTTAATTATGATTCTAATTTCTTGACACAAATGCTGTGAAAGTAATATCAATAATGTCTACTATGCTTCGTATGTTAATAGCGTCTAACATTATCATTTGCATTGTAATTTTTTTGATAAAAGGTTTTGTGTTCTAAAAATGAATGTTCATTCATTGTAAACAACAGGACATGAAAACATTTCCTCCCTTTCAGTGAGCACTGACAGGTAAATGTGATCCAGGTCAAAATATGCAGATTGTTAAGATCTGCTCACCTGAGCGACATTAATCTATTATTTCCTGTTGAGTGCAAACAGGCTGGCATTGTGTAGGCAATAAATCAACAGTCCCTAGGTCTGGTTGTGCACTGCAGAGAGTCAAGCATCGACTTCCTGGACACGCCGGTGAAGCTCAGAGACTATGGAGACAGCAACTGTAAATAAAGAGGACTTTGGGACAGAGTGGATGAACACATCTTACTTAAAGTACTGTCTGAGAGCAGGGCTTACCGGCACAGTCAATAAACAGACTTCAACCTTGATTATTCTAGAAGTTGTTAAACTCTTGAAAAAACAAAGCCTATAAAGCATACCGATGCCATATAATACAGAATATTCTGTGTTTCACAAGGATTTTTATTCTGATGCGCGTACATTATACAGAATTTTGGCATTTTTGTTTTTTTGTTTTAGGATCTTACACAGTGATGTTTTAGCCAAAAGATGAGCAAGACCTGCATTTTTGTGTGTCATGTCAAAACACAGAAGAGTAGAAGAGAACTACACTAATGAAATGCACAGTAGGAAGAATAGAAATCAGTGTTTCAGGATCTTGACCTGTGCTAGAAACTAAAGTTCAAAATATCTGAGTCTCAGCTTCTTCACCTAAATCATCAAGTACAAACATTTTGCATAAAACATCCTTGCATGGCAACAGTGGTGGCTAAGATAAGTAAAGGTTTGTGGTTATGATAGATCAACAACAGATAAGGTATGGCTGAGGTTATAAAGCCACATCACTTAGTTAAACTAAGGCAATATCGAGGTTGTGTTTTAACTAAAAATTAAATAAATAACTGCATGTCTATTACTGGATGCAGACTTTCTTATCCTGAATAAAAGTCAAATGTATATCTTCCACCATCCCCACCTTTGGACCATCTCGTTCCACCTTGTGACATGCAGGTCAAAATGCAATACTAAAATGCTGTTATATTTCAGCAAAACATATTAATATTTTAAGAAGAATGCAAATGCAAAACTGACTCCATTTCCTGTCTCTAAACCCCAGAGATGTTTATGGAGTTGCTGAACCAGTCCTCTGTATTCTGCAGCCAGTTTGAGAACAGCAAGTGGTACTGCTACGTCATGCTGGTTCTCTTGACCTTTGCCCTTCCTGTGGGGATCCTGGGAAATACAGCAGCTCTTATCAACTACACCTGCTTCAGGAAAACCTGGACTACCAGCAATGTCTTCCTGTTGAACCTGGCTCTGTGTGACTCAGCCTGGATCCTCACCCTCCCGTTCACCCTCTACTTCGCCTTCCAGAGGCCGTGCTACAAATACATAGACATCTTCTGCCAGTTCAAGAAGATCTCTTTCAACATCAACGTATATGGCAGCATCCATTTCCTCATGCTGATCAGTTTCGATCGCTATGTCGGGACGGTTCATCCTATCAGCTCCCTCCGCTGGTGGGATGCGGGTAAAGCCAAGCTCTGCTCATTCTGCACATGGGTGGTGTTGATCCTGACCTCCATCCCTGACATTTTTTCCACTTTTGCTAATCAGCGACCAAAAAACATCACTGTGTGCATGGACCACATCCAGAGCCCGCTACTACTCTTCAAGACAATCACCATTATCAGAACAGTAGTGGGCTTCCTGCTCCCATTCACTGGCATGATGGCGTTTTACTACATGACTGTTCGTGTTTTGAGGCGTCTGCCGAGGAGAGGGAGTCAAAGGGGAGCTCAGCGGGTGGGAGGGAAGCCTCTGCTGCTCATCACTGCTGCCATAATCGTCTTTGTGGTTTCCTTCGTGCCATACCATATCATGATCATCACCCTGATGTTTATGAGGATCCACGACCAAGTCACACCATCTAATACCAACATCCTCTACGCCTCCACTGAGTTCTTTGAGGCCATGTGCAGTGTAAGTGGCTGCTTGGACCCGGTGCTGTATATTTTGGCTTGTGAGAGGTTCCAGAAGAAGCTGCTAGCCTTTAAAAGAGACAGATACAGGAGGCTGTGCTGCAGAGCCAGCAGGAGGGTCGAGGTAATTGGGTGAATCTAAATGGCTTTTTTTTTTTTTTTTTTGCTAGCTTCTTTAAATTGACTTGGCTGTATCACAGTCACAGACGTGCCAGTGGCAGATGTTAATGGAACAGTTATCTTGGCCTAAAGTATGCTGAAAAACTGCACTGTAATGAAACTTCATGAGGAAAAAAACTACTGTGGCTGAAAAGCTGCTACCAGTGTAAAGTCAAAGTAAAATCAACATTAGTTGCTAATCAGCTATGTAAATTAGTGTTGGTCTAATCCTTATTTGCGCATTAAATGTTTCACTTCTGATTGATAGACATTTTCAAGAATTTAAAGCAAATAGGCCCGCAACCAAGTACTATTATCAATTATTCTGCTTATTAAAGCACATAATCCTCACATTTAAGAGTCTGGTAACCGGAAAAGTTTGCATCTTTTGCTTGATGAAAGCCTAAACAATATGCAGATTGTAAAAACAATGTGCATTAATTAATTTTCAGTGACTAATTTATCCACAGACCACTCAGCTGTACACGTAAGTATAATCTGAAAATGTTGCTAAATGTACCAACTTTCTAAATCACACACAGACAGGTTGAAAAATTAAAGAAAATGCCTGAACAAACAGGTGGAGAAACTCAACAATCAGGGCAACAAGGTGTCACTGATGGTAATTTTTTTATCAAGAGGTACTAAAGCTGCCCTTGAGGCTCATTAACCAAGCTTAGCATCACACTAATTTATTAGGCTACTTTTTTCAATCAATCCGTCATCCATCCGTGCATAATGTGTACAATTTACGCCTGACTGCAGATCAGCTCTGCATGTTTGAAAAACAGAAAAACACAGGTGAATTGGCACTTTTTCCCATTACATACTGGCAGCGGTGGTAGGATTAAATCCTGTTGTAGTCTTATCAAAACCAACCATCAAAAACAATCTCTATGTCTGCTGTTCAAATATCTCCAGTGAATGCAGTGAAGTGGGAGCACCACATGGAAAATGTGATCAAAATAAACAATGACAGAATCAAACACCTGGCCTTCAAAAACCAACACATGACTCATGTTCGGTCACGCATGAGGTGATATCATCATATCAATATTGATTTTTGAACAAATAACAGCCGTCTTTCAATCTCAATCACTGATATCATCATATTCGTATTGATTCTTTGACAAATAACAGTGCAGTCTTTTAATTTCAATCACTTCTTTTTTTGTACGAAATCATCAGCAAGCTCACATTACGCAAAAACTGTAAAAGTAGCTCCACTCTTTTTGAGCACGTACTTTAATCTATTTTCAGCTTCAGTGCACAGCTCTACTGTACCCTGTTTTGATGTGAAGCATCAGAACAACAATCCTGCCCTCCTTTGGGATCTTAATGAACATTCTCCTACAAGCACAAACCTGGTGTGGAGACAGCACTCTCTGGATTACCACGTTCACACCACCCTCCTAATTCATCACACATTTCCTGGGCTGCAGCATCCCAAGACAGAGGTTTGGGAAACAGCCATGTCTGCAGCTACTAGTGTCCCCAGAGCTGGACTCCTCTGTAACTAAAGCATCTGGATAATAAATCAGAGGAGAGATGTGACAACAGAACTCCCCCCCTGGGGGAGACTGCAGCAAGTAGAGGCCAGACGCAGAGAGCTGGCTACTGGGCCACTGAGTCAACGTGAATGTTCCAGTAAGCTTGTTAGATCATTCGATTTTATTATTTATGGCTGGGCTCCAGATGAAAGGAGTCAGACGTTTCAGGTGAAAAAGCAATTTCCTTTGGTCTGTTTTTCTCTGTTTGTTTGCTTTCATCATTATTGCTGCATCGTTGTCTCCTAGTCTGCTGTGCAAACACCCTTTGTTGTTTTTGCCTTTCCAGCAAGCACACGGAAATGAAGTTCCAGTAAAACACACTGAAAATGTTTTTGTGACATTAAAAAAATATCTGTATGTTTAAAAAAAACAATGCATTTTTTTCATTTTAAACACTTGTGTCTTAATGTAATGATAATTTTTAAACTGTGGACCAAATAAGATAAAAATGTAACTGCACTTCGACCCTAATTGTAATCTTGGCCACCTGGGGGCGGTGCAACATGTTGTGAACACAACACTGACTTACTGTCATCTTTCAAAGTTGACATAAAATGTGTTTTGCAAAAATTTACTCATCTAATGGACAAGGAGCAATAAAAGTCTATTTATTTGTCCCTTTATGATTTTCAGACCTACAATCACTCTTTTTGAAGATCAGTTTTGGTCTCTACCATTTACTGAGGGAGAAATCTGTGTTATTAGCTGCAAAATGTTCCTCACTGAACTGCAAGCTGTTGCTGAACACGACACAACATTGATAATGAACCAAACCACTTCAGCTGCAAACCAGTGAGCTTAAAAAATATCTAGATTACACAAATCTAAGCATCACATTGATAAGATTAGCTTCAATTCTTGGCATATTCAAAATTCTGCTTTTTGAGCCAAAAGCATTACAAAAAAACCCCTCATACAATCTGGTAGAAATGAACTGTTTAGTCTGGATTCCCAAACCAAAATATAACCACATATGAATGCAGGCTGTCCTGCAATGTGTCAAAAACATCAGCATCAATTGATTCGTACAGTAAGACAGAAGTTTTAAAGGCTGCAGGGATGCAGATATGCACTGATACCAGAGAGATCATCCTTAATTTACAGAGAAAGCAAACAGGCTCTGAGTTTAAACAACCAAAGACCAGTCTAACCTGAAGGAGAGTGTAAAACATAAAACTCTCCAAGGCACCAGAAGGTTGTTTAAGTCTGAATAGTCATGATGAGGTTGATAAATATGCCATATAGATCAGCCTGGGTCACGCTGCTATTTGTGGATTCAAGGGCAATACAGGGTCCAGATGCAAGAACAGAGTCAAAGGGATTCAGACAAATAGATGGAGAATTAAAAGTCAGGCTGATATTTATCTACACCTGGTGACACAAAGACCTAAAACATGTTTTGAATGGGAGCCTCAAAGCTCGCAGTTCATTTTACTGTTTTCAGTAATTGTAACTCAAGTGCTGTCTCGTAAGAGGCCGAGAGTTTGTATTTTGTTACATAACTGTGAGTCACTTTACATTTTTAATGGTAGATCGGAAACCTATGAGAGGTACGAACTAGAAAAGCTATTTAAGAGAATCAGAGAAGCTGCCACCGATAAATGCTTCTCATTTTTGCTTGATAAATGATTAAAGTGCTTCAGCCATCAACACATCATCATAACTGTCAGCGAATTAAAAGACTAATTGGCGAGGCACTAGTATGAATGCAGAGCCATTAATTTACTCTCAGCAGCAACAAATACTCTCAGACACACAGGCACGGACAATAAAATATCCAGCAGCTACACACACACACACACAAACAGACAAAGCATGCAGAGAGCTCGCATCCAATCTACACACATACATACACACACACTGCACTCTAACCCGCAGCCACACAGTGCCATACATAAGCCATCTAAGCCTTTGCGTGGCCCAGTAATAACATATGACAGAACCCAGATGGCATCCTGCAGGCTACAATCATC
>JAUZTA010000028.1:18711611-18722991 GCA_034780835.1 Ctenochaetus striatus | reverse complement strand
AGGTCTCTTCTGGGAATTGGTTCTTCAGTACTGAGACGAGATATTTTGTATGGGTACAATGAAAAGCTTTTACTTGCATAAATGCAACCCAACTCCCTCACTTGACGAAGATGAATGGTTGGCTGTTAGAAGACTTTTAATCAAATCTTAAGGGTACACAATGAATCAGTGTGTGTGCCAGCAGACCACTTTTAAATACAGACGCAAGATTTATATCTTTTAAGTGATGACTCTGCATCATTTCCCTTTTTTTCCCCAGTTCAGTTTAAATAATTTTCCGTGCACTTAACAAACTTATGTGACATCCCTCTGATGGAGCATAACAAACTCTGATTACATTATACCAGCACAACAAAAAGTCACAAAGATGCCACATCGAACTGGTCCAAACAGACTTTGACGCCATTTTTTAAGGAGCCGAGCTTCTGTGCTAATTTAAATAAAATGGACCAAGTTCCTCTGAGTCCTTGGCTTTGTCACCTGTATGCAGAGAAGAAGAAGCCAGCAACAGATGTGTGAAAAGTGTGAAAAGTGTGAATGTGTGATGTGTCGGTGCTGTGGCAGGACCTTTCCGTGCGTCTCTCTCTTTCTTTGGCAGGACCAGGAGCCCCTGCATGGGGGCCACCCCCTCTGACATCAGCGGGGCCCCGTAGCCCTGGGAAGTTGAGCATGTGAGCTTCCCCAGGTCATTAGGGAGAGGCTTGAAAAGACTGTCACCAGGAAGGAGATAAGCCGCGAGGGGCGCAGTAATAAGGCCCTGAATAATAGCCCCTCTGTAGAGAGCCACTGAGGACACAGACTCAGGGATTAAAGAGAGTCTGAAAAGGAGAAAGTCAATGGACCTCCACAAAAATATGAACCAGAGTGCCGGTGAATGGTGGGGGGAGTTATCAGCATTCTGTGGGCTCCTTCTCTGGGCCCCATCGAGCTCAAGGAGAAGGGAGGTGTTGGGAGTCTCCTCTGGGATGAGACTGGCTAATTCAAAACAAGGTATTTCTGCTGTGTTGGCATACAGCGTCAAAAACGCCACACAGAACCCAAATTCACATGCACTTGCTGACCCTGCAGGTCACTGACTTCATGTTCAAACCTCGACACTTGCTGCGCATCATCTTTTCTCTTGTAACATGCATGTAATTAAGAATTCAATTAAAGGTTCTTGTGATCACCAATGAAGCTCTGCGGGGTCACTTTCCTTCCAACATCAGTCATCTATCACAGCCACTATGTCACCAGAAGGTCCCTGAAGTCCTCCAGTCAGGGTTTGCAGGTTGTTCCTCAATCTTGGCTTAAAATGAAAGGAGACTGTGCTTTTGAAGTTATACCTTTTAATCAGTGAAACTCTTTCCCATTGGACTTAAGATCTGTGGACAGGGGGCACACCTTTAAAAAACAGCTCAGGGCTCATTGTTTTGGCTTGATTTTTCTCTTTCTTTTTTTTGCTGTTTGTCTGTTTATTTTTGTCTTTTATTGGGTTTAAATCCACCTTATGTTTAAATATTGTTTCTGTGGAAAAACATTGTGACAACTCTTCTTCTGAGAGGTATAAATCAAGTTACTTACATATTTAATTGTCATGCATACTTACAACATGAACTTAACCTGTATGTTTAAAGTACACCATTTATTAGAAGATGCAAGGTTTGCCACAATAAAGCATCTGTACCTGCAGATTGGAGTCTGTAGAAAATTAAATAAGGAACTCTGCATGAAACAGACTTTTTTAAACACCATTCTAAAATTGCTAAAGTTGTTCAAAGCTATGTTTACTGCCCGCTTCCAAGCGTTCCTGAAATAGGACAGTTATTGCACGTGGATATTGGTATAAATTCACACTGCTACGTATTTTTTAAAGCTTAATTAGCAGTCCTACCCTGAGACCTGGTCCTGGTACCATATTGATCACCACAGTAAACCGAGATGGTGCCAGACAGTTTGACAAACTGCGCTCTCAGCTGTATGGGTTGTAACATAAACCTGCAGGGTAATTCAGCTTCATGCCAGGTATTGAAGGGAAGGAAACCTCACAAAGCTCTCTAATCTGACAAAGGAAATTCAATTTTTGGGAACACCACACAAAATGCACCAAAACCGTCATGGGTCTATTTGTGAGTCACTCTCTGGGGGGGGTCACCGCAACTGATGAATTGCCAAGTAATTAGGTCATTCTCTTCAACGCGCATTACCTGAATCAATTTCCGATTTCACAGCAGTTCTGTGCAGCTTCCCATAATTTAAGCCACATTGTTAGACACTGGGAATATGAAGCAGACATGTGAGGCTGAACTCAGGTGGGCTCAGTCTCATCTGTGAGAGCCATGAGGGTTCTGTCAAGGCTGGCCTTCAACTCAACCACTCTTATATGACACACAAAAGCTGCATCTCCACCCAGAAACCAAGAACGCTTGGTCCCAGGAACTACTTTTCAAGAAACTTGAGGGTTTCTTTTAGCCTGTTTTTGTCTGCATTTCCACTTTGGTCTGAAGACCCACGAAGATTAGGCAAATTAGTCTACTGACATGTGAAAAAGTGATGGCTGTGTGCACACAGGACAGAAAATCTGTTGCATGCTTCCTTCAGTAACTCAGTGTTAGTATATCTACAGTAAGCATAATGACCAAAGTAAACTGCTGTGCAGCTGCATGTTTTTAAAAATGGTGGCTAAAAAGCAACGCTGCCAATGCAGGACCAGTCAGAAATGTTCAGCGCAACAAGCCTCACCTTTAAAATTCCTGTACAGTTGGAAAATACAACACCTCAAGCAGGGACTTTTGGGAATAAATTAACGTCTGGTCTCTGCAGCGGAAAAGGGAAAGTACATGCAGTGAAAAGTCAGACATAAATATCCTTTTCAAACTGTATATTATCAAATCAGGAAACAGTTAAAACTGTGAGATATACAACCAGACACTTTGCTTGACTTTGTAATTCCTGCATTTACACACATTACACCAAAGCCCGACAGACACAAACAGAGCTTAAGCCCCACAAATGACCCCCGAAATTTAACACACACTTTCTATGGTTACTAAGTTCTTGACTGCACAAGCGAATGCTGGCCCACAAATGAAGCCTGCCCTTTTCACTCCGACGCTGCGGTCCAAGAAGTCTCCGAGCACAGCCCCTCAACACTCAACCTCTCTCCTCACCCCACTGTCACCTCCCACACAGCTACTTGCTGCCACATTGTCCCCTCATCATTGTCAATGTCACTGTCACCACCATGCACAACAGGCGCCCACCCTACTGCTAACCTCTCCTCTCACCAAGCCCGGCCCCTGGGGTTTTAGCTGTTGATTGTTCTGGGACATAGCTGTGGAGCTGAGTGGCGAATCAAAGCTCTGCTCTACCGCAGCAGGAGACCTCCTCGACTCTGGCCTTGTTCGGCAGCTCACGGCAACCATACTCCTTTCCACAGATCTTTTAGGGAACCCGGCCACTCCCCCACTCCCCCGGCTACAGTTCCCTGGCCAGGAGCGAGCCCAGAGAGACAGGCAGGTCTGTGAATAGGCGCTGGGGGGGACTGAATGGGCATTTCTTCAGGCAAGGCTAATGGGTGGTCCCTTTACCTCGGGATTGGACTGTATGGAAGCAGCCCAGCCAAAAGAGCTCTCATGCAATGTCACCTCGAACAATAATCAGTAAAAAAAAAAAAAAAAATGCTCCAGAGTTTGGACTTCCTGGAAAGACATTTACTCTGCACTCTGCCCCGTTTCTTTTTGTTAAAGGGATTTTCAAAGGCAGTTCTCGCTGAGCAGGGAAGCTGTCGTGAACTCAACCCCCTTGGCTTTTCTCTCTTTCACCCTTCCTCTTTCTTTTCTCTCTCTTTCTCTCTCTTTCTTTGTTTGTTCAAGAGGTGTCCAGGATAAAGGTGTCTTTAACTCACAAAGCTTTTACCTGAGAATTTGTCCATCACTCACATGCCACTTGTCCAGCTAGTTGAAGCGGAGTAATTTGTCCATTCACCTTCCCTCTTGATTTTTTTTCTACCTTTTCTTTTAAACTGTCAGCATTGGATCCGCTTTTCACACTTATTTGTGCACATACGGTGGCTTCAGTCCAGCAGGAAGAGTCCATGTGCGGTGTTGTGCGAGCTTCGGTGCAGGTGAGCATGCTCTCCGAGGCTTGTGTTGTGCAAACAGAGGCTGTCAAAATGTAACAGGGCCTCAGAAGGAACCACAGCAGACAGATCTATGTCTGTCATCTCATTGTGGCACACACACACACACACACACACAAATGCAGAGCGCTGACACCGGCTGCATGTAAAGATGCCTTTGATCAGAGCTTCTCTCAGATCTTCTGCAGCTTCCCTGCCATTTAGATGTGTTTACACAACTTCAGACTCTGACTAGCAGAGGGACAATACCTGCAACGCCCATTTACAAAGCTGTGGAGGATGTATAGCCGAGGACATTTATGGAGAAGTTTGACTTGAGTTTATCCTCCCGTTCAGTTCTAAATCCGTCCTTATCATCGCTGTCAACATGTCATGTTCTTCTTTTTTGTCTTCAACTTTTTTTTACTCCTCTAGTTCTTTTTTAATGTTTTTTTGTCAACATATTACTCCTGTTACACTCTTGCAAGTCAGTTAACAAACCGACACTGTAGCTGCCTCCACTTCTACTTTAATTTTCTACATCAATTGTTCTAATTTTGCAGTAAAAGCTGCAAAACATAGACAACATGATGAGATATTGCAGTGCATCATGGACTCTATCACAAGCGTTTCACAAGTTACAGCGCTCAGATAGATGCAGCTGAAATGTATATAAACCCACAGAGCTTTAGTGAATGGACAGGAGATCAGAACCAGGTGGAAGCTGCGATGACCACGTGCTGAGGTCTTACAGCAGCTCACAGCGCCCTGATGGGGGTAGGGGGCTAAATGAAGACCACCTGGACTGGAGCTAATCCTCCCCAAACACTATCCTCCTCCCCAGGACCGCTTCATGGACTCATGCCACAGGATTTGCACAGTTTAGGATTTGAAACAGGCCTCTGAGTTTTTTTCCTCTGGAGCGTGGATAGAGGCGGTGGGGAGGACGGAGGTACTGAACCTTTTCTCAGGAGCCTCTGATGCCATGAACCTGCTGAAGGTCGTAGATCATGCGGCAGATCAGTGTGTCCTTCTGAAAATGAGTGATGGATTTGTCATCATAAAATGGTTTCATTTTGAAACTTTAAATTCTTGCTGCCTGTTTTGGATTTAGTATGTAAAATCTGGAGAGTTTGGTCAATAAAATGGTTGAATGGTTCTCGTAAAAAAACTTGGCATGAACTTTCCTTTGTACATTTGCACAAGTTTTATGTTCATATCTGGTTGTTTTTTTTGCCAAATTGAATTTGTTATTAAATCAAATCACATTCACTTAACACAATTGTAACTCTAGATATTATGTAGATTATTGAGTTCTTTAGATTAGGTCTGTGGATGTGGGGTCTTTTGAAGTTTGGTATGAAATACTGGACTCAAACAGTAATATGGCATCAGAGTTGACTTTGCTGCACTAAACTTAAATCATACACATCCGTACTGCACAAAGACAAAGAAACACAATCAGATAGCAAGATTAAATAAGATATGGCGACTAGTTGTCTACGTGTATCCTTAGATAAGGTGAAAGTGGACAACTGATTACCAAGAGTTGCATCGATGTTCTCTTGGCTGCAGGTAATCTGAGCCTTGAAGATGTGAAATAAAAAGCAGGAAAGAAGCGGCACTTTTATGTGACAGCATCAAGAAATGTTACTGTATATGAAATTTAATCTCTCCATGTCAGCAACAACATGTATTCAGAGATTAAGCTGCAGTTTCTAATATCAGTTGCTGCACTCAAACCATAAAAGTGACTGAAATAATGAAAACACGGTTATTTCAGATGTTAAGGAAGAACCGTATCACACCAAGGACATTTTTGCATGACACGATTGTAAAAGCACAAGTAGATAATGAAATTAACAATGCCTGAATTCCATTTAGTTGCTTCAGTTTAAGATTTATGGTATTGTGCAGGTTCACTTTCACACTGTCATGACTTGCTGGGACAACTGAACAGAGTGAAGTCATTTCCAATGATTTTAACTACACTTTTCCCATTAAAACTTACCAATAGTCTCTCATTCAGTCGCATAACATGACACAGTTAATGACACATCTGTCACAGCTGTCTTGCTGTCACACCACAAATTGACACTCAAGGGGCCTTGCAAAACCTTCAGGGTCTGACACATACTGTGTTGCTGTTTATGCAATTGTGAATGATCTGTGAGTTTTCGTGCCTTAAAGTTTAAATGTAAGACATTCATTTGTACAATTACCATGGTTTTTGCACACTATTAAAGCACCGCAAACACACACACACACACATACAGACACATGAATGCAATCTTGCCCTCTGTTCACTCACAGTTTTCAGTGGCTTTCTCTTCCGCACACACACACAGAGCCGACCAATCTGCTCACAGAGCTGCAGTGGTACTACAACAAAGTGACTACTAGTGTGTAGTGTGAAATCTCAAGCTTCCCTATCATGGAGAATTCTGGCAACACTAATTATAGATGTCCTAGTATCTCTGCAGCCAAGTTATCTGTGGCTGAAAATTCCTGAAGCCCTTTGAGAGCTGCCATCTTTCACTTCTTTCACTCTGGGAGAACCAGGGCTTCATCAAGTGACACCTCAGCACACTGAAACCCTCCTTTGACAGAGTCAGCTCAGGCAGAGATTGAACACAGTGTGGTTTTTTTGTCCGTAGATGTGTGTGTGTCTTCGTAAGGACCAAAATACTCACGACATGAGAGGAGGAGATAGATATTGAAGTGGGGAGGACAATAAAAACATTGCTCTAAACCGTCAAGTTAGTTCTACATTATTTCTAAAACTAGATTATTTCCAGGGCTTAGATTTCAGATGGGATTATAATAGTAGCACTAGGATTAGGCCCACAGTAAGGAAATTGGTTAATATCAAAGGATGGTTCAAACCACCTCAAAAAGATGATAATTGGTGAGCTTTATAGGTGCTGATTGGCTTTCAGTATATTCAGACAGCCAAGCTAACTGACTCCCTCTGTTTTCAGTTAATGTGTTAAAACAAGCTAATCATGTGGTGAGTGTAGCTTCACATTTAACAGATAAACACGAAAGAGGATTCAATCTTTGCATTTAATCCTCTGCAAAAGAGCAAATAAGGATATTTACCAAAATGTTGAATTATAAACCTTACTTTAAAATAAATAAAAGTGTGTGTGTGTGTGTGTGTTTGTGTGTATGTGTGTGCACACCTTTGTGCTACAAGGCCCTAATCCCGCTGTAAGGGAATGAAATGAGGCGAAAAGCAGAGGGATCCTTTGTGAGAGTGCAGAATAGCAGCGAGCTCAGTAGGTGTGTAAAAGGATGAGCTCTGCTTTGGACACACTGACACTGTTAAAGCCTACAAACCATCTGACAAGCCTCATGTACAACTGGTGGCCTCCATTAATCCCGATCATCATATGTTGATCGCTGCTTATCACTGCTGTCAATAGTACCACAACACAATTCAATTTAAGAAGGAGAATATTATTCAGTTTCTCATATTTATATTTTTGTTACTAGATGATGTTCTTTATGTTAGAACGTCTTTAATAGATGTTTATCCTTTTTCTTTTCAAAATTTCAAGCGATCCTTCAGGCCAAACTGTCATTGGTTGGTCTTATCTATCTCCACCCCATGTGACTTCACTGTTATATTTGGTTGCTGTTCACAAATATAGTGCAGCAGTTGTCCCACATGTGGCCTGTAGGGATTTATTACTTTATCCTGTAATTTCACCTCTTCTGTGCAAACACACTGAAATCACCAGTCAGTTGTAAATGATATGATGAAACTGTGTATTTACGGATGTACACAAAACTGGTGTGAATGAAGGCTTTAAAACCAAATAAAGTTTGGAAATGGACCTTTGTCATGGTTAGTTGATGACAAACCTTGAGTGAGTACAATTTGTAGCCAGGAAATTTAAGTGTGTGTGTGTGGGTGGGTGTGTGTCATATATTTAGACAGACAGAATGTCATCTTGAGGCATGAAGCCATCAAGTTGGAAGCTCGTGCAGTAATTTCCCCCCTGAGCTGCTGGATATGTTAACATCACCTGTTAACCCTGACCTCACACTGATTGAAACGAGAGGTTGACCAGGAAGAGAAGCATGTTTGTATGTTTATTTACATCTTAGAGTCAAAAGAGAGACAAATCAAAGGGAGAAAAATTGAATGTTGAGGAAGGGGAAGCTCCATTTTGAGAGACACATTTGGGGCTAATGTTTTTGTTTTCATTCATAGAATGAGATAAGAGGACCAACACAACTCTCAGGTGTGTGTGTTTCACAGAGAGCAAAGAATGAGGCCAAATTTACAAAAACACCAAAAGCAGGGAAGACTGTAAGTTTTACTCTCATAAAACATCAACTTTCCGGCACCTCTAAGGCACAAAAAATAACAAAGCATTGTATTTCATTTGTTAAATCTGTACAAAAAATTGTACAAACACCAAATTAAAGTTTACAATACAGTTTTGTACTGTAACTATTTTCTACGCAGGCAACAGCTGTGCTATGCTGAACAAATTACTTTTACTTTTACTACTTTTAAAACTGTAGAAATAATAGCAAGGTTTGCAAAAAGTTTGCTTTAATGTAAAATATGCATTTTCTCATGTAACTAAATTAGGTTAAAACATGCAAAACCACTGGTATGTTCTTAAAATAAGTTGTAGTGGTATAAATCTTGATGGGCCATTGAAGTGTGCTATGGAAGTACAAAGACTGACTTAGTCCATTCTTGAACATCCAAAACTCTTAAAATGGGAAATGTCTCTCAAGGAGCTTTATTTTGAAAGAAAATAAATACAAAAAGTAAATATACAGAGCAATCAATAAAATAAGTTTTTCCAAAAATTGTAAATCATCAATGAGTCATAAATGTACACAAAATTAATGGTCTAATGTTTCTAGTATGTAAGATTAGCTGAAAACAGACACACAGGTGTGTACACACACACCAAACACATGATCCAAGCTTACACCTGCAGAGATAATTACTGTGTGCAGAAACACACACACCACTTGTTACTTACAAAAGCAATCACACATGTAATGCATTATTAAGTGATGCGTTCATGCCCAACGCTGGTCAGCGGTGTGTTTTTAAAGCTGACTGGAAAAAAAAAAAAGAGCTCACGCCATCTATACTCATGACCTCACACACACACATGGCTCCCTCTCCGGGATGTTGTGTGTATATTATACTATAAGTGGACCAGAAGAGAGATCCAAGGACCCCCTACTGGACTGTCATCATATCTCATGAGTCACTGCTCACTTAAAGTTCACAGCTGTTAATAACCCAAATACTAGGCAGCTGTCTCCCGCATGGCCTGTGACACTTATCACTACCAGGTTAGTCCACTATGTGACAGGAGAAAATGCGAAGCCCTGCAAAGTGATACGGTCAGCATTTTACCTCCAGGTCATACTATTAGTGAAACAGAATAAGTGCAGATGATTTGAGTGGCCTTTAATCACTGTTACGGAAACCTATCAGCTGTCAGATTGATGTCTTTCATATAGGAAGTTCTGGCATTACATGTCAAAATGTTTCCTCCTGTCAACTCGACAAAACAAATGTTAAAGCTCATTTAGATACATCTGCCTCTATCAGTGAGGAATTTTAAGCTGAAATTTTTTTGAGTGTATTTCCACCTGCTGGAGTAAATGAAGGCGTTTTTGTTGGGGGGTCAACACTTGCTGGTGAGAAATGTGAGAAAAACGTCAGAAGAAATTAGCGCTCGCTATTTCTATCGTGGAGATGGATGCACGGTCGCCTGCAGACAACTGCAGAGAGGAAAATACATTTCTCAGTGAAACCTTAGCACTCGCAGACAGTCACATGACTTGTGCAGCAGGTGTCATGTTGTGAGCGGAGTCACGATGAGTTTTTTTGCTTGGCGTGAAATGCTCACATAGCTCCCGTTTAGATCATCTCCCTCTCTGCGTTAGGTTTATGAGCTTGATGTCTTTTTACGGTTTATGACTCCCCTCCTGGTGATCTTTTTAAAGTCAATTTCACTGTTGAGCATGATCTCATTTCGCTTTACTGTATTTTTTGCCTCCCTATTTTGGAGTAATTGATACAATCATATGATGCATTAAATTTGGTCTTTATGACGACCCCTCCTTTTTTTTTTTTCCTATTTCTGTATCCTTTCCCTAACAGCAGGGATGATACAGAGTTCCTGATATGGAAAAGGAGAATGAAGAAAGTGTTCGACCCTTGAGGGGAGAAGCTAAGAAGTCACAATACATAGATGAATGTGTTTGTAACAGTAACAGAATGTAATAGAATTTGTAACAGAGCTACTTTAAATGAGGGTAAATACGATAAATGATGATAAATAAAGAACAAACTTTTCAAGAACAACTTCTTTAAGCTACTGTGTTTATGAAAGAGTTTGTCATTTGTCTCTAGATATCTGTTGAAATGTGTATGATTTATTCCTTACTGAAGTGACTGAATGACCACTAATTTATATCTAAATCATCTTAATGTCTCCTTGATTAAAGTGGTGCACTGTAGCCATTTGGAGCAACATAATCTTCAATTTGACTACTTTATCAATACTCAATATTTTTGTTCATATCTGTGAAGTGAATAAAGTCACTTATAGTTAAAGTGCAATAATTCTACTTAATATGTTGGTGAAAGACACGCTATCTACCTCATAGTCACTGAGTTTAAAGTCATTTAGGAACGCAGTGATGTAACTGACATTCAGTTCACAGTTTGTTCTTTAGTTAACACTTAAATTTCTGTGCCCTCTATTGTAAAGTCTAAGTGATAATTACCTTGAACAAGTTTTCCTACTTTGGTCACTCAGCAGGCTTTTTAATGCTGTGAAATGTCATCATCAGTACAATAATAAACAGTGACCCTGTCATGAAAAGAGGATGTCAAAATACAAGATCTGTATTTGTAAAAGCATCAAGACTACATCATTTATTTACACAACTGTCTTAATCACAGTATTCACAACGTGGCATTAAAAAGCCTCATTGTTCTGTTTCCATTAGAAAACAGGACTCTTTTTGTTCACTGTCAACTTTATATGTTTTTATTTCCATAATGAGACAGTTCATCAGTGAGGCAGCGCTCAGCGGAGTGGTGAGAGAGCGCCGCTGTGACGTCGTTTTACAGCTGTCTGCAGGGCTAAGGCGCACAATGCCGCGCTCAATGGGAGCAGGAAAGAGGTTGACAGACCACTGTGTTTAAAGGCCACTTGGAATTCAGCGGCTTATGAAGCCTCGTTGCGGCAATGGGGGGCGGAAGCCTCTTTTTGGGGGGTG
>JAUZTA010000028.1:18694670-18707597 GCA_034780835.1 Ctenochaetus striatus | reverse complement strand
CTGATGTTAAAGAGCCCACATTTGACCCTCGTATTTTGTTGTAATTTAGCACTGGTGGTTTTAATTTTTATTAAATTCAAAAATCAACAGTATTAATGCTGTTCTTATGTTTTTATTAAGTTCAGTCGGGGAATAAAGACTCACAAAAGCTTTTATTCTGTGTTCGGTCCTGTCATTTTATGACCAGTCCACATATATTTATATTTTAGTGTTTAGATATATTTTATTCATATTTGTACTTATGTTTAAATTTTATTGCTATATTTTATACTTTCCTACTCCTTTTAAGACCTCTGAATGGGAGCTTCTGTAACTAAAGGCAATTTCTCCTCGGGGATCAATAAAGTATTTCTGATTCTGATTCTGATATTATTATATGGTATAATATATTATGATAATAGAGATAATAATTGTAGCGAACAAAGCCACAATTGGAGATGATTTTCTTGTTCTGATTTATTTTCATTTCATGAATGGTACATTTTATTTCCAGACTGTGTGACACTGCAGCACTCGAGCCTGCCCCATGTGTGGTGGTCGAGGCGCACTCACCATTGGCTCGTGAGCCTGGAGGGGCGTTGCTTTGCAGTTGTTCAGTGCTTAGGGTGCACGGGGTGTTTCAGGGATGGCTAAGGGAAAGCGTACTTGGCACTGATCCCTCCTTTCAGTATAGACTGCAGATTTACATTAGGCAGCATATTTTGTCCAGGGGAATGAATGTGTCATAATAGTCCGAGTTATAGAGGGGCAGTGGATGCATGTTTAGCAATGCGATGAAGCCAGTGCACTTTGCAAGACTTGCGCTGCAGAGAGCCTCCGCGGATCCCACGACCTGTTGCTGACAAGCCGCGGAAAAGCAGAAAGGGAGCCGCTCGGGAGAGACGGAGGGTAGTGCCTTGGAGACGACAGCCCGGGTTTCTTCGCGGAGGAAATCATGCAGTTTGCAATCTGGCTGGTTGGACTAATGTGTCATCTGTCATTATTGGTCCGGGACACTTTGCAATACCAGTTGCACCCGAAACAAGGTAGTGTTTTTGCTTTGATTTGATTTGAGTGCGGAATAAAAGGAGGTTTTAAAAGGAGTCTGTGATGTTTGAGGCTGATGCCTGGTGTGTGATTGTCAAACTGCAGCTGCATTTATTGCATTGCCAACACTTTGTCTCTAAATCACTACTCTCTCTAACTTTTTTTTTTTTTTCTGCAGAAAGCTTCATCAAGCAGCTGTCATCTTATGAAATCATTACCCCGCTCCGTGTGAATGACTTTGGAGAATCATTCCCTCACAAATTGCACTACAGGAGGAGACGGAGAAGTTTAAATGATGACCTGTCGGGCTTGCGGGTTCACTACAGGATTGATGCATTCGGGGAACGCTTTCATCTCAATCTGACCGCACACTCCGGCTTCATCGCCCCCTCTTACACAGTGACACACTTGGGAGCAGAACAGAGCAACGGCACGGACTCCCACTTCCACGATCAGGGCGATATGCGCCACTGCTTTTTCCGCGGACACGTCAACGCCAAGAGCGAGTACCCTGCGGTCTTCAGCCTGTGCACCGGCCTGGTGAGTATCAATACTTTAAAAGTTTTTATTTCATAAAACCATACCGACAGGCCTCGGTCGATTCCATCCATGCATGTCCTCAATAACCCGTTATTCAAGCGTTCCCGGATAAATGTCAATGAGGAGGAGAGCGTGCAGCCCTGCATCTCAGTGCCTGTGGGGTAACACTGCTGTTGCACAGAGCAGTCTGGGTATTGTTGTGGTTGGTAGTGTTTCAAGGGACTGTGACTGATGTGACCACAAGTTATTTACCCTGCAGAAATGTTCTTAAGCAACTCAAACTAAAAGCCACTATGTAGAATGCCACTCTGTCTTATCCAGCTACCCTAAACAGATCAATGAGGAAGAATTTATAAGGAGTCACGTGCAGCTGTTTGATGTGACGCCTGTGCTTTTGCTTAATCAATCATTTCTTTACTGCTACTACATATGCATGTCTGCACTTAAAGGGAGAAGTCACCTAATTGATTGGCTGATCAAACAAAAATTTGATAAATTGATTAATAATGGTAATTTACCAATGATGGACTTTTTGGCCTCTGTTTCATAAAAATTGGATTATATTTGGACATAGACTTTTGTGTGGGAAAAAGAACAAGCAATTTAAAAGGTTTTAACTTTAGTCTTTTTGGAACTTAGTTTCACTTTTCCCAGACTAAAGAAGTAATTTATTCAAGGGAAAAAAACATAAGCGGTCTGTGGTATGAAGGAATAACTAATCACAGCCATAAGCAACAGATGTTATCATTCAGTCTGTAGCAGGTTTTTGCTTTTTGATTCATCATATCTGTTAAATCTAACAGGGCAATAATGGAATTATTGCATAATAATGAGCTTACAGCCTCGTTATACCATATAAGGATCCTGATGCCCAAGTTCTTGTGTTTGCTGACTCCTGTGTGAGAGAATCTGATAAGCGTTGAAGGGAATGACTTTATGGGTCACATAAGGTTACTGGTCCAGGGGCAGGAGGTCGACCTTAGTCGCGCCAGCCCCGGATTCTGGTGTGGACTCTGCATGGTGGGGGGGTTTGTGTGACTGGCCACAGTAACACAGACAGGAGGACCGTAGACCTTGGAGTCTAACTCCCTGACACAACCCCTATCAGTGACATAATCCTTATTTTAGATAGGTGCACTGTGTACAGTACCAGGATAGCATGTCACAGAGTGGGTATCAGCTGCACGCTGAGGCTTTTTGAACTAGTACATTCACAATGCATGAAGTGATTGTGCTCCTTTTGAAACTCAGCATAATGATTACAAAAAACTCTGTGTATTATCACTTTGTTGGGATTAACTCCATTCAGTGTAGCATTGAAGAAAAGACACCTTCAAATAAAATGTCTTTTCAAGTGTGTATGGTAATTTAAGAAGTGAGGTATGCTGGAATTATAAGGGTAATAAGCCTTTAATTGCCCCTCTACCCAACTTTGATGTATGACTCGCTTATCCAAACATGTTTGCGTCCTTTTTCAAGCAATCTCTGTTGCTTATCTGCATCATCACTCATTGAGAATGACAGGACAAAGGAGACAGCACCAGAGGCTATTGGGTCATAAATGTGTCCACGTCTGATCACTTGAGCATAATGGCCAGGCACATTTTGTCGGGATGAGGTCATTAAGGAATAATTAAGCCCTAAAACAAAGGGGTCATTCTAGAAAAAGCAGGTTCCCCTTTAGTCCAGAGTTGCTCAAAGCCGTCCCCGGGGGGGAATCAGGGAGAGGGGGGGTGGAGTTGAGGAGCTTTTGGCCTTTTCAAAGTGAGCTGTGACAGGCAGAAAAGAGGAGAAATGCTGCAAGGAGGAGACAACTGCCAATGAACGTTGTGTGGACCTTAAAGATCACTCACACCGTGGGAAATGTTACTTCCTGAAGCGACTAGCATTTCTTGCTCACATAATGGAGCTGTGTGGCGAGTCGGCCTGTCCTGTAAAATGAACCCATCTTCATTCCAGCACCGAGCGATGCACCTCTGTGCAAAGATCAGACTCATGACACCTTTATGTCCTATTTAACTTTAGAGATTGACTGCCACTGTGCGTCACTTTTTGCGTGACTCAGCACCCCGAGGGTTTGAAAGTGTCTTTGTGAGAATTGATAAAACAGTTGTGTGCCAACAGTCATTCCATCCATGTCAAGAGTGCGACCTCACTTCAAATAGGAGTCCCTCAGTTGTAAGGATCCAGTTCAGCACCCGCAACTGAACAGCAACCATTGTGTCTGTCCAAACTTTTGCCAGATTTGCTGCTGAGCTAATGCTGGGAAACCCTGAAACTCTGCCCTCCTCCATTGACTAAACAGAGCATTTGTCTGTTCAGCCTTCCGTTAACACCACATGAGAACTTCAGAAAGGCTCAGCCATAATCATCTAATTAAAGTTAACTCACCGTAGATAGTGATTTACAAGATACAGGTAAACATCTACCAGATGCTACGTTGTATAAATCATTCATTACATTTAGAGCACTACAACAGTGGTTGAAGTTAGGCTGCAACATTCTCATATTTAATTAAAAGGTAGCTAAATCTTTGAGCAGGAAAAATTAGACAAGCGTTTGACGTCGTACAGTGAGATTAAGCTAAACTGAATGTTTTGAGTGCTGGGAGAGAAACACACTTCCACGACAACAGGATCGTCTCTATCTGCAGAAGATCATGTGATATGACTGCAAAAAACAAAAGGGGATAAAGGGACTTAGATGATCAGAGAAAGTCATTTGGAGGTTTCTATTGGTACTTTCTTGTCTAAGTTAAAAATTGCATAAAACTAAAATAGATTAGCATAGCATCACAAAATGTTTGGTAAGTTGTACAATATATTTTGTCTTGTCGTCAAGAATATCATTATGGCAGTATTACCCCGAAATATCCAAACGGGAGCCTCCAGGGCTGAAACGTTACAACTTTGAGATGTTATTTCTTCCACTGGTGTGTTTTTTTCTGTCCTCTGTCATGTTTTCATAAGCTCATTGCGCTGCAGCAATGAACACATGTAAGTCAAGGCCTGTAGCACTTCTAAGGAAGTATGGAAGTATATGTGCAAGCCAACTAATCCCTTATCCTTTGAAAGGTGGAGAGGTGGAGAGGAAAGGTACACATGCAGTTGGTACATGTTTTCCATATCCGATTTGTATGTTTTCCATTGTCAAACGTCCATCACCTGTGGGGATGCTTATGGAATAATGCTGCCTCAAAGATAACATTCCACTGTCCAATATCCTGTTTAAGTGTGCGCATGAAATTACCATACAAACACCATTGTGCCTCATGGCTGAGTGAGCTAAGAAGCTTTGTGAGGGACTGAGCTGCCAAATCAATATTAGCATTCCTCTGTCAGCAGCTCTGTCCATATATGATGATGTCACTCCTCCCAGTGTCAGCTTGTTAGGGGAAGTGAGAAGTGCATTTTTATAGTAAAGGACAAGACCTCTTAAAAGGTTGTGTGTAAAGGTGTGAAATGGTTAAAATGTCTCATGATTGTTCTTTTATAATATGGGTACAGTGATGACAATAATCTGTGTTCACCTGTCAAAATTCAGTTAGTTCAAAAATATAGAAATAATGTGCACACTGGTGCCAAAGGGCAATACAACAATGACTGCATTTAGAGCAGAGCCTCTTTAAATGAAACTGATCTGTAAGTTAAACCTTACATACAGTACGTGCATGCATGCAAACACATGCTTCATCGATGACATCTCTTTCTTCTGCTCTTCTAGATTGGAACTTTCTCGACACAACATGGCCAATACTTCCTGGAGCCTCTTTTAAACGCTGCGGGGGAGGAATATGACGAAGAGCACAACAAACCTCATCTCGTCTATCGACATGAGGGAAATAAGAACATCTCGAACACTGACAGCAACAAGGAGCCCTGTTCTGCCTCAGGTAACAGACTACAGACTGCTTAACTATACTGCCTGTAACCACCGTCTGTCTGACACTCGCCCACAAACACTTACCTTCTGCTGACCTGCATTCACTTTCTGAACCACGGCAATAAACGCTGCCTTAAAATGTAAATTACACTTAGTCACGATCTTTGGCTTGCAGGATACCCAAGAGATTTCAACCTTGATTGAGGGGTGTCACTGAAAACTCCTCAGCTTAATTAAGCAAAAAACGTGCTCCAGCACTGCCCTGGTGTTTTCGCTCTTGTTCTGCTGGAGCATTCAATCCCAAATCTACGTCAGGAGCACAGAGGGGAGGAATAATTGCTTTTTAGTTTGCAGTTGCGATGAAAAGAACTGGAGAGGTTTTCCGCCTGGGAGGCTACTTGAAAGTTCTCCCGGTTTAATTTGAATTTTTATGGTTGAGGTCTTTGGGTGGTGGAGAGGCCCTCAAGAGAAAGCGGGGTGACCAAGTGGAGTTCACCGCGTTGGAAGGCCTCAGAGTCATCCTCGCAGGGGAGCTCCGTGGGCGGCCTTTGTTGTGCTATGCAATAAATCTTTAATGTGCAGACTACTTGATTTGCTTGTTGTCTGAACGCAGCCATTGTCGCCCGGCAGTGGGCATTGTGTGTGGCGGCAGTTTAAAGAACTTGGACTGACCTGATGGGCCAGGCCAGTACCTCCTTAATATGCCATGCCCTTTCACTCTCCCAGTCTGTGTGTGGTAAACAGAGACTGAGAAATCTGGAGGGTCTCTCAGCCCCCCACTCTGACGCACTTTTAAATATACTCTCCTTGAAGGACCCTGCTGTTGAAAGCTTGGTGTGTGACCCCTGACTTCTGGTGTCACAGGAACAACCATTGTCGTCATTCAGTCATCGTTTAAGTCTTAGCAGTTTATTCTTTTATATTTACTTAACCCTGAATATGATACTTCCTGACTTTTCTTTTCATGATATCAACTTTGACATGATGAATTTACTCTTTAGAAATTGTATCCAGTGTAAAACAGGAAAAGCAGGCGGGAAGATGTGTCTATGGATGAGACACCTGTACGGCTTCATCAAAGGGGGGCAGATTAACAATGAGCAGCAGGATTAAAAGAAGCAGTGGGGCTGGATTAGGACTGTGAGGTGTCCCAGGCTGCTGCTTTTCAGCTTTATCTGATAGGCCCCTCTCCAGATGAGGCGATAAATGGGCTCTTTGAAGGCCGTACTGTGCCAAGACCAACAGTCCTATCCTGTCTTTTTATGGGAAAGAGTGGAGTACACACTGCTACTAGCAGGTTAGATATAAACACCGGCTTGGCGCGTGTAGTTCTTCTTATAAAACACATGAACTTGCTGCTCTTGTTCTTGGATTTTTTACATTTTCCTCCTGACTGTGGACTTTTTAATGTGTTCAAATCTTTGAGAGAACACACATCCACCTCTGTGTGCATGATGTGTTTTGTCTTTGTATCTCTATCTTTACTCCACTTTGCACTTCTGTCTGTGCAGTATGCCTGTCTTTCTTGTCCTTATGTTCCTCATCAGACTAAATCGGTGTCTAAATATGGGGCTTCTAACCACAGCCTGCTCACTGAGAGAGAAAAAAGAGTTGAGAAGCACAGGACCATCTAGTAGAATCTTTGTAAGCTGGAGAATTACGACCTGAATGTCTGAACAGCAATTTTTTGGAATGTGCCCCTAAAACTGAGATGTGTATATTTTGTATGTTAAAGGCAAAGGTCATAGAGCAACTAGCTTAAAGAGTTTAAGAAGTTTGACTTTGTTAATATTGTATTGCAGTAAAAATCTAAGTATCTAGTTAGCTTATGAAATCCGATCAGTGTTGGTAAGCAGCAGAAGATGGGAAACCCAGTGATAAATGGAGTGATTTTACAGCTGTAAACATGTATCTTTTTTACTTGCATACACACAGTTGCCAGTCTTGAATGCAGCTACACCTCAAAGTGTGCATAGCATTTGGTCTATGTCAGTTGAATCAAAAAAGACCCTTTATTACAGTTAAAAATATTTACAAACTACCCGGGGCTACAAATGACAAAGCCTTTACAAGAGACAAACAGTTTGCTGTTCCAGTTTTCTGTGATTTTCTACGAGCAAAAAAGCTCAGGCATCTTTTGGCCTCCTCTGTTGTCTTAAATCAGAATTGCGAGCTGAAGCTTGAGGTTTGAGATGTAAAGAAGTTGGAAGCTTTAGAGGCCCTCAAGGTCTGACATTTTTCAAGTATCTAAAACACATGTGGATGCCAAATTGACAAAAAAACCCACCTCCAATCTGCCAGCCAGGTGTCCTTCTTCTTCTGTAAAAAATTGTTTTGTAAGACCTATTTACTCAATGTAGTGATTTGTATTCTTTCTCCCCCTTTCTCGTTGCAGTGTTCCAAAAAGAAAACATCTTTTTGAAAATGACAGAGTTCAAAAACGCTGTGTTTTATCAAAGAGGAAACAAAGTGTGTATCAGCAGAAAGATACCTGTAGTGAGATAAGCTTTTCCCTCAGATATGATGTCTCAGTTCTGCCTTTGTGCCTCACAGACAGTGCCGCAGTGACTCGGACTTTTGTATCTACTGAAGCAGAGTTTCCAGGGTTTGAACACACAAAAATGTGTTGAAAGGAAAGGAAGACTCTGCCTCCACAGGAATTTAACAAAGATGAGCTCTTGTTTCTTATATTGTACCTGTCGTCTCTTAAACGCACATATTCTTGAGTTTGTGTAACATGTGCATTCACCGCCTGTGAAGTGTCATCAATAGAAGTGCAATGATAAGGGCTTTTAAAGTGTTACCATGATGGGAAACAATGTTTTGTTATTTCAGCAGCCATGACATGACGATATACCTGTCTTCAGGTGCTTTTCTTCACCGTGTGTGTTCATGGGCTGTTGATAATGCACCACAACACCATTCAATGCAGTGCTGAATGAATGCGAGTTTAAAATATGTTTTAGATGCAAAGAAAACAATAGAAAATGAAACAGACTAAAAGGAAATGTAGAAGTCAATCAGATCTTTACCAGGAACTTTTCTCTCACCAACTGACATTACTTGAAACTGTGTCAGTCCTCCGTTTGTGTCAGCCAACCTGGGTGGCTTCCCTGCTGTTTAGAATACATCTAGTGTAGGCAGGTAGATGTTTAGAGGGTGATTAATGTGTTAAAATCATAGAGTGCCTTGTTGTGGCTTTTAAAAACCTCAGGAGAAGAAGCTCACCAATCTCGAATCACAACACTGCTCCGACCTTTAATGACACATTCTATGGGATATCTGTCTGTGAGCTTGCATGTGAATCCCCGCGCCGTCCTTCGACAGAGATAGGCACAAGGATGAGGGCGGCTGCAGATACGGGCAGATTGTTCTCTCCCTCCTCTCCCTTTGCTTTCTAAAATCCATTTGAAGACGGGCAAGAGACGGTGAATAAGGGGGGCTGTGCATATTCTCACAGTTGTCGGCTGCCTGTCTTAAGCTGTGGGGTGTCATATTTTGTCTAAATTAGAAACTTGACAGCAAATATTACCAACCCACCACCGCCAGTGTTGCAGTCTTGACACCTCCAGTGCTACACCAGTTTTCTTGATGGTTAACTGAGGGCAGCTGGGAAAGCGATGTGACTGACTTTGATGCGGCGGTACTTGGCACTCATGGCATCTGTGCCCCTTGACCCTCAACACAATCATTGTATAGGATTCCCCCCTTGGTGCCCACTGTGTATACATGGTAGTTCGAATGCTAGCATCAGGTTTTTGGTCAATGGGTTCATTTACATGGAAAAAATGCCCTCCCCCGCCCGGGGTTTGAACTAGCCGACTTGAATCGCTGCCCGCTCTCCCTTTGCGCTTTCATGTATGTGAATGGAAGCACTTGTTGACTGTGACCTCACTTTCCTTCTTTGTTTGGAGTCACTAACTGGACGGGTGGATGTGACCTTGAGCTTTTTTCCCCTCTTGGAGGTGCGTGGTTACTGGGCTAGCCGGTTTGTTTGCTGGGCCTCACTTGGAACCACACATGCATTAAGCTCCTTGTTTTCCTCTTAACTGCAGCTCTTGACAGGGGTCAGAAAAGGTGGCCATCCGGGGTGTGATGGACGGCGCTGATCACTCAGACAACCTTTTTCACCTTTAGGGTCTGGATTTGGATGATGTGGTGCTTCTGAATGTCAGATGGCTCCAAAGGGCTTAAGCTTACTCTGTGCCCTCGTGCCCCCTGGACAGACTGAACCTTCCCCCCATTCTGTGAAGTGCCTATTGTTGTTAGGCAAAAAAAAAGAGTTTGTTTTTGGGCTTTTGTGTGGATGCATGGATGTGTGTTTGTTGTGAGTGTGCATTGCGTCCATCAGGAGTGCATGTCATCTTGTTGGCCTGTGAGCGGACTGAGTGTCCTGCTGAGTATTGGGAATTGCTGAGCAAGCAGTGCAGAGGGATTGAGAAAGCAGCTCCTTTCTTCATTTGTTTGAGCAGTCCTGGCCTGCGCTGCATGTGCCTGTCGGGTTTTTTTGCTGCAGAGTTTGGCAGAGGACCCAGCTTTTCCCCTAAGCTCCCACCGCCCGCCATTCTTCTTTTACACCTGCTTCTCCAAAGTAGCTTTCTCACCCACTGCCTTCCTATTGGAAAACATGCAAAAAGAATCAGAACTGATTTAAAATGAACTGATATAGCCTTTTCTTTGGAATGCCATGATGATCATTTTGTCTTAATGGTTAAATGTGTTGAAAATGTATTTCCCCATGCACTCACTATGAGTCTGGAAGTAGCACATGCAGTAGTTTTGCACAATGTAAAAGTTTTCCCTTCAGGCATGATGGTTTTGCCTGAAATTTCATCCCACTTCATGACAGATATAAGGTACTGTAGTCATTATAATCTGATTTTAAGAGCAGATACCCTGAACAGGGCTGAACAGGGCTGAACGGGGCTGAACGGGGCTGAACGGGGCTGGGCAGCTACAGACAGTCTATAACTTTAATAGCTGCCATGTGTCTGCCTGCCCCGAGGCCTCGGCCCTATTGAACCCAATGTGTTGTGTTGTGTTGTGTTGTCTCGGGAGTTCCCGTGACAGATTCCAGCTGGGGCTATTTTCTGCCACTGTCTACTGTCTGGGCACTCTTAACAGATGGAGGCTGATTGGAATGGTTAGAGCAGACTTGAGTGACAGTGACTGACTGTATGTTGGCATGGGTGACAGTCAGAGGTGAGAGGGGGTGACAGGTGAGCGACAGCTTCCCACTGAGGTGGATAGGAGAGGGGCAGTGCTGAGAGGTGGCCAGGGAAACATCAGTGTCATCGCCTTTGGCTCCGGTTGTTTATCATCTGAGAGGCCAGACAGTCAAATCTGCAGATCTACGTGGTTTTACGTCAGGTCAAATTTATTTGTTTTAGGGTCTCTTTTCTTTCTCCTGACATTTTGAAAGTGATTTTTCTTTAACTAAAATCACAATTGGCTTCCTATTTTTGCTTTGTGTGCAAACTGTATTTATAGTTGGGATATTAATAAGCTTTTCATGCATGAATTTCATTTTTTTTGGTCTAATTTTCATAGTTTTGTCTACCTCTTGGGAGCAATAGTGAGACACAATTCTGTTGCCAGATGTGGATTTTTAAACATTTCGAACTATTTAAACATGAAATTAAAAGAGTCTGATGTGTTTTGTGAGGTCCTTATGCACTTTCTATCTGCTTTCTACTTTTAATAGCTTCAATTAAACATCAGTCATTTAATCTAAGGTATGTAAAGATGGTTTTCTTTAGACCCGATATGCCGAAACTCTCAGTTTGATTCAGACAAAAGAAAACACTTCAGGTCCCTGCCCATCATAAGGAGTTGTCTGCTCAGAGGAGGTCTGCTACTCCAAACACATTCTTCAGCTGACCACCACGCTGTCTTTAGCATGTCTCTGAACTGAAAATAACAACTGAACTCTGAGAGCACAGTAAAGCGTACAAAGCCCAACGTCTTCCAGTCGAGGTCAAGAGCCGCGCCACTTCGCTTTTGAAAGCTGTCTTCAGCGGCAAAAATTAGCTGCCTTTGCTTTTCTCCGTCTAGCCACGGAATTGCACTTAATTGTGCTTCTGTCTACAGGAGTTTGAACATTTTTTTTCTCCTCTTGAGTCACACTGTCAGTTAAACTGCAGCGTCTGACCTCGTCTAGAAGCAGGGCACTGCCTACACTCTGTGTAAGGTATACTGTCTGTTTAATTGGCACCCGGGGAAAAGGGCTCTTTAACTCTTAGAGAGCTATTGTAAAAGAATGTTAATTAGTTCGACAATGAAATGTGTGTTCCTCATTGTTGGGCTCTTGGCATTGATACTTTTGACAGCGGACTGAAGGAGAGTCAAAGAGCAACTCTTTGATCTGGACTGAAGTCTCAATGAGATCCTTTTGGACGGGCTCGATGTACATGAATGAGCTCAAACAGAAAGTAGGAGCATCAGAATGCTTCCAAACTGTATAAAAGCACATTCAAAGGCATCTGAAAACTTGAAACATGCGTGAAAGTCTGCCGTCACAACGCCCATGAGGCAGCTGGCGTGCAATTAAACATTTTATTGGGTGAATAGACAAACATTGTTAATAATAGTTGTTGTATTTGATTATCTTCTGGCACAATCATGACAAGATTTCTGCAATTTTACAACTCAAGTAGGCGTCAAAGCAGAAAAGTGAGTGTGATGTGGGCGTGTTTGAAGCTTTTCGCATACTGGAGCCAACTAAATTACAGCATTCATTAATGCCATGCAGGGCTCAATTCACTGTTCTCTTTTATGAAAAGCCGCTGGATCTCAGTTTTATAGACTCAAGCTCGTGCAATCGAACTGGAAAAAAATTGAAGGTATTATATTAAAATGTTTGAAAACAACATGTAAAATCCAGAAATGTGATCGCAGTGATGCTGATTTGATGTCCAGTGAGGCTGATGCCATCTCCCTGCGTGTCGGGTGGGTCAGGGCGTTCACCCCTGTCTTCTCATGGTGTAAGTAGCAGCTCATTACCTAGTGAGAGGGGGGATTTGAACCAAAGGAGATTTGGGAAAGGTTGTGTGTGGCTAATCTGCACTGATTCAAAGGCTATTACAACAGAGGCCATATTTTCACCTTCTCCTCCTCTTCTTCTCTTTTCTTTTTCCCCCATCTTATACTCGCTTATACCCGCTTAAGACTCACCACCAATTTCTGTGGATGTAGATACTCTCCTGCGCTTTGATAATCCCTTTGATGTCGGACTGTCTGCAGTGATGAGTCTGTTTAAGGGGTTTAGTGTAGTGGGCTTGGCCCTTGGAGTTTTTTTTTTTTTTTTTTTTTTCCTTCATGGAGAATACAAAGCCCTGTTCTGGCCCAGCTGCCCAGGCTCAGGCTGCGTGCGCGGGCACAGACAGCCTTGGCGCTGACTTGGATGTTGGCGCTGGCATGGGGCTGGGCCTCACGGCGGCAAAAGCTGTGTGCCATTGTGCCAGGGAGTCACGCTCCACC
>JAUZTA010000028.1:18625855-18636092 GCA_034780835.1 Ctenochaetus striatus | reverse complement strand
TGAGATAGACCTTTGTGTGACCCCAGATATACGTCTCACAGAGAGGCAACAAACCAGCTTTGGTTTTATTGAATGCAACGTTCAGGAGGATCAAAGCAGCAACTCTGAGCATCGAGGAAGCAACTTTGAAGACCAGACAAACATCTAAAAAAATCTATGTGACACATTTATTCTCCTACTAATGACAACTTGAGTCCATAAGCTGTAAAACATGCCATTACTTTATTTATTCTACTTACTACTAAAGCTCTATTTATGACTTTAAGCTCATGATGGCTCCTGTTAGCAAATTTCAACTAGATTTAGCTGTTTGACCAGTGTTAGTCAGTTCAGTGACCCTAATGACTTTTCCTCTTGTGCCACTATGCATTAGTATCACATATTATTGTTTCAAAGATTCACCAGGAGACATATTTATCGTTTTCTGCCTGTTTTCCCGTCTTTTCTGGTGTGTTTTTGCACATTGCACAGCTCCGTGCAGATGCAGTCCTTCACCTTGAGCCCTCCACACCATGCCATAGACTTTGCATTGAGTTTACCTCCCTCAGATGTGTATTATGTGACTCTTTTTCCACAGTGTTCTGTCACCTGTGGAGTCGGAGTCCAGAACCGAGATGTTTACTGCAGGCTGAAGGGAAGCGGACGAGTCAGAGAGGATCTTTGCGAGGCTCGTCAGCGTCCTGCCCATTTCCGGCCATGCCAACCCGCAGAGTGCACACATTACACTTGGGTCACTGGAATATGGGAGAAAGTAAGTACCAATTCATTCCCTCTCTCTTGTCCTATGTACTTTCTCCTCCCCTACTTTCCTTTCTCTGTGTCCCAGAGAGATGAGCAGATGTTGAACCATCTTATTAAGGTTTTTATTGGCTGAGTTCTCTGCTCTTTCTCTCTTTCACCTCACCATTATATGGATGACATGCAGGTACTCTTGCCCTTTTTTTGCGTCAGCCGTTGGGACATTGTTGATAACCATCAGGCGGTAAATTTTATCAAACCTCAAAGTACAGATGGCCATCATGCCTTTTGTCCTGCTGAGTATCACTGCTCTGTGTCACGCTAGCACACAGTGTTTTTTTTCTTTGCTCATCTTTCTTTAATGTCCCGTGCTTTGTCCCTGAAAGAGAGGCATGAAAGAGGGGCACCATGTAGGGACAAAGAGCTGCATCCTCCTGCTGCATTAATGTTTGCAGCGTTCAGATTCTTGTCTGTCCATGAACTCACAACCTCCTTTCTTTAATAGTTTTACTTTGTACATGAACTAATGTTAGAATTCTTGTCAATATCATTACCTTTAAATACTCCTATAAACCATTACTGGGCCTTTGGAAAACCAGCTTAACTTTTATCTTTTAATGGCAACCAAAGCACATGTTTTTGATTGCATTCTTTTGTGAGCTGATGTTTCCATTGTCATAGAGCAGCAAGTTTTCTGTACTGTTGTAGAGTGTTCAGTAATAATGAGTGTCTATCTGGAAAGCTGAATGGGACAAGAAGGAGTCTGAAAAGTTAAAGATGCTGCTGCTGAAAGTACAACACTGCCCCCCCTCTGCCAACTCGCCTTCACTCTTACTACTTCTCCTTCTCCCTGTGTTGCTTTTCCTTGTAGTGCAATGCAACATGTGGAGAAGGTTTTAGGAGCAGGAAGGTGGGATGCATGGGCCCAGGGATGATACCCGTCCAGGATGATTACTGTGAGCCATCATTCCAACCACAACCACACCAGCCCTGCAAGGCAGCTCCATGCCACTACATGTGGACCGCAGGGGAATGGTCCCAGGTAGGAAAGAAAGAAGAGAGAAAGACTGTGATTTACTCTGCAAGTACAACTCATAAAGAAGAAAAAATGGAAGAAGATCCCAAGCTGACATCTTTAGATCATGTGTGTTATCCAACCTAAAGCTCAAACCCTCAGAGTACGCATTTGTAAATGTGAAAAAAACAGAGAAAAGCAGAAAATGCTCACATACGAGAAGCTTGAACCTTCCTAGTTGCTGTCCAAAATGTATGTTCATATTTTGGTTTGACGTAATCCAAAGAATGATGTGTTTCAGCACAATATTTACAATTAGCAGGTATAATTCAGGACTTTATCTGGCTTATCAACTGAAGTATAAATGTATAATAAGTCATAAGTGAGTCCCATATGAAGAAATCTAAGTATGTATCTGATAATACTTCTTTCTGCAAACAGTCACTCATGCCACAGTTAGTAACTCTCAGTGTGTGTGTGTGTGTATCTGTGTGTATCTGTGTGTGGTGCAGTGCTCTGCAAGCTGCGGTGTGGGCTACCAGCAGCGAATCGTCTCCTGCTCCATGATGCCCTCCTCTCAGGCTCTGCGCCCCTACGCTCTCACCGATTCCTCCCCTGCCAGCACACGTTGCCCTGAGCCCCACCCCCCTGGCACCCGGCCGTGCCTCCTCAGGGACTGCCCGCACACAACCTATTGGAAAGTTGGCCCGTGGAGCAAGGTGAAACAGAAAACGCTTGTTAGGCAGTGAGAAATCCACTCGAGCTAATCGCTGCGTTCAAATAACATTTCTGATGACTTGTGCATTTTACGGTTCTGAGTCATTCAATCTCATTTGTGGATTTGGATCCAGTTGCAGCTTGTTTGCTCATTGTGTTGTAGCTGTGTGATTAAATGCCTTTGTGTGTATTTCTGTGTGTGTGTTTGTGTGTGTGTAACAGTGCTCTCAGACCTGTGGGGCAGGAGTGAAGGAGCGCAGGGTGGAGTGTGTGACCTCCAAAGGCCAACCGTCCAAACACTGCCGTCCTTCAGAAAGACCTGAGTCTCAAGCTGCATGTCAAGACAGAGAATGTGAGTAACCCAAAGCTTTGTTTTCACTTCACTTCCCTTGATTTCAAATATCCAGATGTCTTATTTTGGCTCTTAAACACAAAAACTCCAGAATTCGGCTTTCGCGTCCAACAGTTGTGATCCATGCAGCGCTTACTGCCAAAGCAGGAATGTGTAGAGTGATGGCGTGAAATTGACTGTGCTGTATATGTGGCAACCAACACCGTATCTGATTGTGTTTATAGAAGCAAACACATTAGGCAGAACAGCGACCCCCACTTAAAGGCTCTCGGAGTGGAACAATAAATAGACAGTCAGCACTTTTCTACAAATTGTGATACGGACAGTCAGTCAAAACGCCTCGGGGGCGTGTGTAGGGGCCAAGGCAGTTTTCATTGTGAACTTGCACGCGCTGCACAACGCGGCAGCGGGCCAAAGTTTCTAGGTTTGCTCCCCCACATTTCTGATGTTCCAGTGCTGGTGCACTGGGCTGTTCATTCCCGACGTGGCTTCTGCCAAGTCAGGCACTGCCGAAATTAAAATGATATGCTCGGGCGGCAGCCAGGTCTGCGGTCAAGTATTAATGCTAATTAGCTAATCAGCGTGATCCGAGCTCAACAGCACTCTGGGAAAACAGAGGAGGCAACACAAATACAAAGAAACACTTATAGCAGCTCTTATTTAAGAAGACAAGAGCCAGCATCCTACAGTCCTTTCTCATAGCAGTGTTTGACTTAATAGCTTTTGCAATTTTTCTGGCATTTATGGATGACAGATTTATGGACGGGCTCGCACAGGTGGAAAGTCCAAAAAATCATGACATTCACAGGCTGGTGGCAGACTTTTTATGTCAGTTTCCCGTTTCCTTGCTGCTGCACTTAAACCCCTCTCCCCGCTCCCTTCATATTTCTTCTCCCAGGCCGGTTGTTCACTTCCTGCAGAGAGGTCCAGATGAGACAAGGCGTGAAGATAGATGGGGAATATTATCTCAAAGTCAAGTCGCGGATCCTACAGGTGTGTCTGTCCTGTCAGAATTGCTCCCTTGCACATCATGACTCAACCTGAAGCTTCCCCATGGGCCCTCATATGTTGTCTCAATGTGTTTGGCCTCAGATTTACTGTGCCGAGATGCAGACTGATTTCCCCAAGGAGTATGTTACTTTGCGCAGCGGTCAGACAGACAACTACTCTGAAGTTTATGGGCACAGGTGTGTACAATCTATAGATGACTGATAGCCACATCAGCTTTGACCCAGTGTAGCTCAAAATAGCTTTATTAAGTGTGTAAAACAGAATTATGGTGTTGTTTGTTACTCTATTTGTGTAAAATATTGTTTTTGTAAGAGTTCAGAGTCTTTTGTTTGTCTTTAATAAATCCTAATTCTTTTTGTCCTTGATTAAAAGGTTGCTGAACCCGTTTGAATGTCCGTATAACGGCAGCCGCAGACAGGACTGCGACTGTAGGAACGACTACTCAGCAGCAGGATACACACTCTTCCACAAAGTTCGCCTGGACCTGAGTTCCCTGAGGATAATGAGTGCGTAATTACTGTGTGATTGCTTTACACTGTCTACTGTAATGAGACCACACATCAGTATTGTTTTAACCCTTAGATGCTTAATCCCATAGCGCTTAACACGGCTGTCTGGGTGCGGTATGTGTTGCTTTCCCCACACTCTCTCCTCTAAATCAAAATAATGACCCTTCAGTGGTCCATGTTCACATTACCAGGCGACGACTCGAAACCGGGCCTCTCAGCACAAACACGTGAGCACGAGAATGAAGGAATGCATGCGTGCACATACAGTGCAGACATGCGTGCCTGCTATCCGGCGCAGACCGACATTATGTGATGCTGCCTCTCACATCTTTAGCGAGCACGCACACGAAACACCTGAAGATATGAGTGCGCACACCCGAGCACGCAGCAGCATAAACATCAAACACTTATTCATACTAGCATGCGAGCAAATCCCACATTTACATTTACAGACACCGTTCCGCTCACACGCACATATCTTCAGGCCATATTCATCTGCTCATTACTAAAGTCGAGCTCCACCTTCCCTGTTGTGTCCAAGTATGCCTTTGATTAGAGTATGTAGATTTGTGCACAATACATGTGTGTGAGTGTGTGTTGGTGGGGAAAGTTGGATTAAAAAAAACCTACACAATCATCCTCCTATCCTCTCCGTCTGGTCTGGGTCATGACAGCACATGTTCCCACCCTCCCTGAATGCCTCCCCCTGCATGGTACTAATTTGGCTCTCAGGCGTCTCGAAGAACGCTTTGGGGGGGGTTAATGAGTTCAAGATGAAGGGAAGCATCTCATGAGCTTTATCATTATTTTATACAGGCAACATGAAGAGAGGAAGGCTTTAAAAGGTTCCGGTTATGGTTATCATGTGTGACAATTTAGTGTAAATAAGGCATTAACAAGAGATCCAGAGAAACAAGGTCCAGATCGACTCGATGGTTTTAAATGAAAATAGTTTCTAAAAAGCTGTGATTCACAACAGTTTATTCAAAATGTTTCTAATTATTAAAAAACAAATTACTTTTTTAAAGCAAAACTAGTAAAAATATGTAAGATTGGATGGGTTTTATATGATTAATTGGCAGGTTTGAAATCTAATTGTAAGATCTTTTGTGGAGAAAATCTTTTAGTGACAGAAAACAAAACATCTGGTTGTGCGACAGTGAGGTGACATCAATTTTGCAATGAAATGCAATGCATTACATAAACTTCAGTTGCTGATGTTCAGTGTGCTTATTTACCTCCGAGCAGCTGCCTTCAGACTGTGTTTACCTCTGCTGTTGCACATCGTGACTCTGGATTTGTATCTTTGTCGTCTAACAGTCACAGATCTCCAGTTTTCCCAGACTCTTCTTGGCCGACCTGTGCCCTTTGCTACAGCGGGAGATTGTTACAGTGCAGCCAAGTGTCCACAGGTTGGTGATACAATGTAAACGACCTTAGAGAAATATTTTTATTTGTGTTTTTTCATATGTTTTTTATTGGTTTTAAAGTCAAAGAACGGTGATTTATTGCAGGAGATCACCACATGGAAGTATGTGCTCTTTCTGCGGTCGCTGCCCCGAGCCTTCTTGGCAAATACAAAATGGGCTTGGCCTCCCGTGATTAATCTGATGTGTGTTTTCAGGGCCAGTTCAGCATTAATCTGATCGGCACTGGCCTCAAAGTGGCTGAGGCCACCAAGTGGACATCTCAGGGCAACTATGTTTCCGTCAAAGTCCATAGATCTGAGGTAAGAAGCTTAGAGTAGATCTTGAACTAGTTGTGTTTTGCATGACTGATCTGTTTGACTCTTGATTGGATTATGCTATAAATGTAAAGCTGCCAATCAGCTGTAACGTAGTCGTGCTTCAGGTTTGAATTTGGAGCACTGGAATGAGGTTGTTTGCTCTGAAATGTCGTCTGAATCACCGTGTTGTATTTCTGTCTGATTCACTGACGAGGAATCCTCACTGACATTTATGAAGCTTCCATTCTCTGTGTAAAAAGCTGCCCTTTGCCCACTCTTTCCTCTCTCATTCGTCTCTGCCTGTAGGATGGAACAAGAATCTACGGTCGCTGTGGGGGTTTCTGTGGGAAGTGCATTCCCCAGGCTCACAATGGCCTCCTCCTTCAAGTCCACTGAGGGTCATGCAGAGACCAAACCCCTAACTCCATCCTGAAGACAGTAGCCCAGAAACATGCAGCAGTCTGGATCTGTTGGACTTGTATTGGTCTGTGAGTGTTGTGGAGGAGCGTTTAACAGTTATCATCCTACAATAACATCCCCAGTTCCCATATGGCAGCTAAAACATACAAGACAACATGTACTGTGCAGTGCTAAAGGGCCACTGTCGGGTCCTTCATCCAAACTGCTCACTCTGAAGAAGAGCCAGCTATATTTGCTTGCCAACAGTGTTGCAATCGAGCACGTGTGCGCTTTGGAACCTAAAATGCTTTTTTTTTCTTACTGTCGAGCATTTTTTTTAGCATCATTCAAAAGGGATTCGAAACATTGGGAAAGCAACTACACAATAGGCATCAAAACGGAAACAGACTATTATCTCTTTCTAGAAACAATTACTTACGGTACTCAATTTAGTGAAAAGTTGTCCTTAAAAAAGTTTTCTGGGGGGAAAAGAATCCAGAATTTTATCATGAGAAACCTGGAACTAATCTTGTTTTATGTTACTTTCATGACTAACAGATATTTATATTTACATCCAGGCCACACTGTAAGCATTTAGTTACCACTTATACAGCTGTCCTGCAGTCAGTTAGGCAGTATAAATGTAATTATACTGTATGGATCCAATAATAATGGCGATCCTCTAATTGCAGACATTAAATAGTATGTAAAAGATGGTATTGTTACAGTTTTACAGTACGGCTGCCATAAAGTGGATGTAAAAACATTTATTCAAAAACATAATTTTTCTTTTAGACTAACAATTCTTAATGAGCTACAGTGCAAATCGTTTCTCCTGCACTTATGTAAAGGACAAGTTTGACATTTTTACTTCTTTACTTCCTTGTCAAGATTTATATGAGACAGATACTGCGTGTGTGCGTATGTGTACCATAAATATGAAGCTAAAACCAGTAGCTGGTTTAGCTTAGCCTAACATAAAAACAAAATGAGGGTAAACAAGCTGAATCTTATGGTAACAAATTCCGCCTAAAGCTCAGTAATTAACATGTTGCATCTAATTAGTTTAATCTAAAAAAAAGTTATCTGGACTTATTTAGAAGTCGCCCAGCAAACAGTGGAGACTTGAAGAAGTGACTCCAACAAAGTCAGGCTTTCTGTTTCCTCATTTCTAGCCTTTATGCTAAGCTAAGGTATTTGGTGGCTGGCTGACTGGTTTCATATTTACTGTACAGTTGTAAGAGTGGTGTCCATCTTCTCATGTAACTCTTAACACAAACGTGACTATAAGAATATTTCCCAAAATGTCAAACTTTTCCTTTTTAGCTCTCAATATATAGAACAATTAAGCTAGCATCTAACTACTGATATCCCTCCAGACCTGCCTTACATCAGAGGTAAAGTTTAGGAGAACATGAGAGCCTTTCGAACAACTATAGATAAATTTAGTTTTCATTGTCATGTATATCTAAAGTCTGTCTGCCGTCATCTGCTGTGAGGTATTTTTAACAAAACTACTTAAACCTGAACAGACAGTCTCCTGACTGACATGTGACCGTCCGTCACATGGAGACACAACAAACACTTGTGCTGCAAGGAAGCAGCCAGTAATTTTTAAAGTATAAAAAAGTTCTCTCTGGCCTTTTTAAACCACAAGGATGTGTTTTTCTTTGCCACATAGACAAGTTCTCATCCGTTACGCCGTGACACAGTATCAGGTGTGATGTCTCACACTTCTCCATTGGGCCTACTGTAGGTACCTGCAACCCCCTACCTCTCACAAACATCCATACTCTACTGAGATATGTGTTGTAATATATTTATGTTTGACCATATTTATTCTGTAATGACTGTAGATATGTTCTGTGTTTTAAGATACAATGACTACTACCAACAGAGAAGCCATTGTCTGATGTTTTTTTTTTTTTTTTTGTCTTTTGTCTGCTTTGCTAAAAAGGTATTAGTCTACTACTGTTTGTAGTGTATAACCACTAACCTTAAATGAGGATCTTTTGAATGGTGCTTTTGAACTACTGGAATTACCTCTGATCTTAGGAAGGAAAACACTGGCTTTTGTCTCTTTAGCAGTTGTGGGATCTGCCTGTAATTCATGCAGAAGTCCTGGTTAATGTGGCTGAAAAATCCAGCTGCAAGGTTGACAGATATATCAGATAAATCCCTGCATGAGGACATCTGCTCTGCTCATGAATAGTACTTAACTCATCATGAAAGACTTTCAGTATGACCACTACTACAACTATAAAGCAATCTAACATGTTGGTACTCTGTTGTTAAGCTTTAACCAAAGTTAGAAGATAGATGCAGATTGTTTTTTTCTTCTTCTCAGACAATGCAGCTTCTTTGGGTTTAAAGAATGGCTGAAAAATAAATAAATAAAGTCAATGAGCAGCTAGAAAACCTTTGGCCGTCATTCCTTTATTATGATGGTCAATTGTTCTATGAGGTCTGTATCAGAAAGTTAAAGAATACTTGATGCACTATGTGCCATAAATTTTTGTAGAATTGTAATCCTGTTTGGTTTTTTTTGTTTTTTGTTTTTTTTAATAACGTTGAGATTTGTAACTTATGATATATGTGTATTTTTAATATTCATACTTGAATTGTAAACAGTGTGCTAAGTATTGAATGGGCGTTGGTACTGAATAGAGAAATAGCGTGCTTGTTTGCCATGCTTTATCCAAAGATGTTTTTAAGAATCATATGTACCTACAGTATGTATGTAGCCTGTATAAAAGAAATGAATGATTGTTTTGGTGCTATGGTTACTAATTGTAACAACACTGTACGTCTTGCTACTGTACTAACACTGTAAAAAATATGATATAATAAAAAAATGCTTTTCAGCTGACTCGTAAATTTATTTATGTTTATTTTATGTGCATAAATAAAGGCAGGGGCAAAAACCCTGATGCTTTTTTATTGTGTGCATGACATGTAAGCATACTGCACATATCACTTTAATTTGAATAATAAAAACAATAATAAAGTGTTTTTTGTGACACTTTATTATTGTTTTTGTTCACTGTGGGTGTTAATGTCCCAGCCAGGCTGTATTTTGCAGCGGTAACAGCATAATGCAAAGCAAAACTTTGACAGGAAAAAAGGACCTGAGTAGGAAACACAGAGGCACAGAGACTCTTAATTACATCTAATATATAATAGACACAAGATATTTAATTCATTATATCGGCTTCACCAGAAAGGCCTCTCTGGCTGTCTTATGGAAGTTGTATATTGGACCAGAAATGGCTTCCAAAGTAGTTGTAATGTCATAAAATCATGCCTGTGCATATATGTCTCACGCTAAAACATACCCTAAGATAACCACAATGGTATTTCCCCCTTTCAGCTAATGAAAAAAACAGCCACAAGGTTTCAAACTTTGCACATACATCATTCTACAAAGAGAATGTTAAACATCTGGCTGACGTAACAAGAAGAAAAACACATTTTTTAATAGAAAGCCTAACTATTCTGAGACAATAATAAATCTCTGAGGAATTTAGTCGGTAAAGACTGAAGTCATTCTTTATTTCCAAATTTCCAAAGTTTCTCTCAATGAAGAAGGGCGACAGGTCAACGCTGGGTTGGTGCTGGTGCTCGCCAGATTGTGGTTCCATGTGGATTCACTTAGTGGTGCAGGTTGCATTTCCACAACATGACTTTCAAGAGTTCAGTTCCACTTAAGAGACATATAAACAGAGCAAATACCCTTAAATCCATTTCTCACTGGAGCTCTGGAAACAGCT
>JAUZTA010000028.1:18583433-18606739 GCA_034780835.1 Ctenochaetus striatus | reverse complement strand
TGATTTACCCTTTTATTTTCCCTGTTTCAACACCCATCGCAGTCGTGTCAGCACCACCAGATCAGATTTTTTTCATACTATAGGCCATTATGTAATGATCCATCTGCATAAAGGGCCATCGGGGACGTTCGCTGCATGCTGGGCTTGGCTGTCCGCACCAAGAACCGCTCCCCAGAACCGCCTGCTCGTGCTCAGCTTTCTCCCTCTTTCACCACTTTGTAGTCCGTCCCTCCAGTCCTCATTAAGCAGAGCAAGAGCAGCCACATACTCTGTGTCCGCAGCAGTTCCTCTCCCTCGCCACAGTTACATCAATAATAATAATAATAATAACAATTACCATAAACCAAAACACCCCATGGGAGAACAAGGCAGATCACCATAAAAGGGAAAATAAAAGCCTCTTATCCATTGGTTGGACTGGTTTATTGAAAGAGCTCCAGTCGGTTGATGGTGGGGTCTGTGAGCGTGACCGGCCAGCTGGCTTTTTCCGCGACCCTCACAGGCACAAGCTCGCTCTCTGGCCAGTTTATGGAGAATCTCAAGCCATGAACACAAACGTGAGTTGCAGTGGCCAGGATCCTAGCTCGTGTTTCTGGTAAATGTTAGTGTTAGCAGACACCTGAAACACTCGGAGGGGCAATGCTAATAAGAGGCACAGTAGTGGCAGGTCTGGTTATAAGGCAAAGTGGGTAGGAGCACCAAGTGACTCATAATCCATCCTGAACTTTTATATTTTACGATATTATACAACAGCATTTCAGTTGCTTATATGGGCATGTTTAGGAGCAGGTTGAGCTTTTTGGTGGTCTATGTGAAAGGTTTACTGGTTTTAATGGGTGTTTTTAAGCCTTTTTTTATGTTTATATGAGAGAAAAAAAATTAAGCTGTGTATTTGATCAGATTTTAGTAATACGTGTGAAAACCTTCCACTAGTTTTCATGAGAGCTTTTCAGTTGTGCATGTGAGTGTTTGAGCCAAAGCATTTTTCTTGCATGTGAGACATTTCCAGTAGAGTAAATGAATGAGTTTGGTTTTGTATATGATGGGAAAAGTGCATGCATGTGCATTGTAATTCTGACTAATGTCCCTAAAGGCCCCTCATCCGTCTTGTTCCCATTAATTGTGGATTTCAATTCTCACAACAAATACTTGCACTAACAAATCACAGCCAATTAGAGGAAAACTGCTCTCCGGGAGACAAAAATCTCAAACTTGTTGTGACTGTGGGAGCGAAACAGAAGTGGGGATGTTTCACATGGAGGGCAGTTACAAGAATAAGGACTTTTTTTTAATAACTTCTACGATTCTGCGCATTATATTTAAAATCATATTAAAAGAAACTGAGGTCTTCGTGTTAACTTCCATCTTTTCACCAACAAATATTTACATCCACATCTGATAAACCACAAAGAAATTGTATCCGTGTTCATAAAAACCTCCCTTTATTTCCCTCTCAGCCTCATAGCAAGTGTTTCATTTCAAATTCAAGGTGCTGGACTACAGCCAAACAATAAAGAGCATCACTGTCCTCACAGTTACGGCCCACACAGTACAGAGATACATCCAAGACATTTTATTTAGGAACCACTCCATGGAAGCTTTATCAACTTCTGTCTGCATCTGGTTCACCTACAAATCTTTTTCCCCATTCACACTCTTATGGAATGAAAGTAGCTCCTCCGTAAAATACATTTAAATCATCACCAACAAGGGATAAAATGTTCATAATTTTTTTTTTAAAGGAAAAGAATGGAGATGCTTCTTGCGTGACAGGGTTTGATTAAAACATCTTTTTTATTGTATGACAGAATATGTGGTTGTGCTGGAGGCCGAAGTGATTGGGTCATATCTGTGATCGTCTCCATCTGTTACAATGGTAGAAAAGAAAACAGCAGTTTTAATTCTGTTTACTTCTGCTTCCATCACTCTCTGTTTGTCATGTTCTTGTCTCATCTGCAACAGTATTTCCTAATACTAGACGGGTGTCAGAGATGGTGAAGAGGAACTGAGCCGCAGACGAGCTTGTGTGTGATGACATAGTGACATAATGTGACCGAGTGCCTGATTTCAATGCAAGATTTTCTGTGTTCAGTATTCAGCTGGTAAACAAAAGGAGCTCAGTTGTTCTCAAATATTGGAGGCTTTGTTGATGCTCTTGGAAGCTTTAGGGAAAACAAAAGCTCAAGTTCACCTAATTATAATTAATGATGGTTCAGGGTATTCTCCGTGTGCTTACATAGCTTACAATGACTCTAACCAAAGCCATCAGCAGAGTAATGCCTTTCACTCACCATAATTTAATGCAAACAGTATCTCGTGTGCCTGATGTCAAATCAAGCCCGACCGTTTTATCATCCCTTTTTGATCCCCTTCTGTAATATGCCCTCTTAATTGGCTACAAAGTAAGGTCTGAATAGACTGGGCATGGGTTAATTGGCCCCGGTTTCTGGTCCCTCAAGCTTTCAGGCAGGGAGCCCGTCTGCCGAGCTGATGTTTAATTCAGGGGCCCAGATGGAGGCGTAACAGCCTGGCTGTGAGATCCTCGACTCACACTTTCACCAGACGCGGCTGTGGCTCTGGACGGCCCCGGGGGGATGAGGAGGGGGTCTTGGTTGCCCCTCTAGTCAATATAATCTGGGACAGCGATGTCACTCTAAGACAAGCGTTTTGAACTGGACAGACAGATGCTTTCTATGGCTCTTGATCGCATCAACATTTATAATGCGCCAAAATCAATTGATTGCAATGGAGGGTTAGATGCAGAGCTTATCCATAAAGTAAAACCTCTGCAAGAATAATGTATTTACTAGCATTTTAAGTGCAGTCATTTAAGGTAAGCAAGAGTCTGAGAGTCCCACGTGGAAAATAACATGATTTTTGCATCATGTAACTTTGATAACTGTGCAGTAAACTGTGCTAGCAGGCAGGTAGTTTTTACAAAGGAGGCTGTGGTACCAATATGTCTCAGATAAACTGTGGTAAGTAAGCAGGATTAAGTAAAGGTGTTTATTTTAAATATAATTTAAAAAAAGTATTTATATCTATATCTAAATAAAAGACATTTATTTGTTTTGTTGACTTTTAATCCAAAGCTTACAGGTCAAATGTTTACTGACAAACATTAAGGCAATGACATGATGTTTCTAGAAAAAAGACCTTATTCACCCTTTAACATTAAAAGTTATCCAGGTCCGTTGTCAGGATGAAGTGATAGAGGGCGCTGCTGAAAATTATGAAGAGGCACTTTTTTTGATAAAGTAAAATTCAGAAATTTTGCCTTAAATTAAGTGACAAAATGACAAAAACAACAAAAAACTACTTTTACAAATATTAAGTGATCAGAACACTGAGAAGGAAGCACTAATGCACATGCAAAGTATTTTTTTTTATTTAAAACAGCTCTTTTTTAAAATCAGCAGGGAAACAGCTGTTTGTTCTCTCTCTCTTTTTCTGTCTCCCTCTTTCTCTGGTTCAATGTCTCTTCACTTCCTTGTTGTTCCCCTTCAGTCTGTGCATTCATAAAGCTTTCAGCTGAGGGGGCTAAAATGAGGGGTTTTGCGGCGCCTGGCCCAAAGTAATCTAATCAGCCTTCAGCGTGTTCACACAATAATTATATAACCTCTTGATTTACATAATCTTGCATAATCCCTCACACAGCTTTATCCTATTAACCTTGTAATTTTGGGGGATTATACATGAACCTCGGTGTTAATGAACAATGAGTTGATTTCCTTTAAATCTTGGTCACTATGACTGAAGAAGCAGACTTCGGGGAGCAAGGTAACTTTAATTCTCCTTGTTTAGAAGAAGAAGAAGGAGAAGAAGATATCTTGTGTCTTTTGTTCCTGGCAAACTCAGAAGCTGGACTCTTCTCTCAGGCCTGGAGCAATGTCAGCTAAGTCCAAAGGGAAATTGTGCATCCCATGAAAATGTTTACCTCTTCTTTGGGTAAAGTCCAGGAAAATTTCTTTAAAAAAGAAAGATTTTCTGTCCATATGTACAGTCTGCAGCCTGTCCTTTTTCACCCAGTATGAATCATTTAAGAAGCATCTTAACTTGCTGTTGTTGAAGGGTGTGTTGAACTAACATGGGAAATGTTAACAGTTTTATTAAAAGTTATTTGTTTCAGAAAGTGCATCAGTTTGTTGCAGTTTCGTGATTGCTGGTGCAAAATTAGCTCTTCAGATCTTCCACACAGACAGCAGAAGATTCCTTTCACTTGTGGCATATATTTAATGTCTGATCGCATTAGTTGCTGCTTATCCTGGTAAGACTTCCCCCTATTCTTCCTCTCTAACATCGATGCCTGCTGAATGCTTTCACAGATCAGTTGCAGTCCCTGCAAGTTCAAGTCACTCCCACTACTTCCCCAAAATGGTTGTAGAGAGAAAAGCCAGACCTTTTTCTTTTGACAGGGTTCAAGAGATCACAGTTTATATTTCCTTTTGCATTAGTTGGGGTCTCTAAATTGTCTGGTTTTGGTGGCAGTGGGGGGATACTGTGCTTCAAACAGCGTATAGGCCGGGGCTTATCGTAGCCGACTTCTTCGGTGCCGCCACCGAGGAGGAAGCCGCTTATATCATCTTTGTTTTGTTTCTGGCCCAGCTGTTTTTGCTCACCAGGGATGACCAGCTATCTGCTGATGCTCAGGACCTTTGATGTGCACAGGGAGGCTCTCCGTAGAGGGAAATCACTCCGGCAACGATGACCCCAAAACCTACCTCCAATCATTCTGTTGGAGTTCAAGTTTAAACAACTGAGAGAGAATGTTTTTGCTTCCCTTTTCCTTTTTTTAGTGGGTATTTGTTCTCTGGTGTCTTACAGCAAATGAAAACTATGAAGAAAGGAGGATATTAAAGTGAGACATATTGTGGATGAACATCAGCTCTGGATAGAAAATGACTCTCCATTAGGTCCATGCAGTTGTGTATAATTAAGTCCAATCAGAAAAGATACAAGTGTAAGTTTAAACCAAAACAATCCTCAACATTTACTCGACAGTTTGTGTTCAAACAGGATTTTCAGGTCCTTCACATCCAACTCTTGGATATCTGTTAGCTGAGTTTGTTCAACAGCCGGGATGAATAAACAAACACTTGTTTTCTGAGATTTCACAACAGATTAAGTCATTTGTACTGGCCTGAAGGTTATCCTGTGGTCTGCACTTTGCTTTGTGACTAATGAGAACATAATCCTCCACAGATGAAGCATCTCACTTGTTCCAGGGCTTTTTCTTTTGTTTCTGTGAGTTTAAAATGCTGCCAAACCTGAATAATACAATAAAGGCCATTCTTTTGATGAGTAATTATGACTTATAAGGTCCCTTTCATCTTTGTTCTGCATTTTTCCTAAGCCTGATTTTGAAATATTTATAATTATAGTTTATTATAGTTTTAATTCTTAAGGCTTTGTTTATTCATCACCTCATGTTGCACATGACTCTTTTTAACACGTGGTTCACTTTGTTTATCCATACAGATCATTACAGATCTTTACCACATGCTTTAAAAATGGTAAGATATTTAAAAGTGACCTGGGTGGGCTGAAGTTTACACAGAATAAAGCTTTTTATTTCATCCATGTGATCATCACTAATGTGAATCTTCGTGTTCTTGATGGTAACATTTGTCTTAATTCTCCCTTCCTTTTTTCAATGAGCCAACAGTAATACTCAGCAGTTTCATCAATGCTAAATTGTGTAATGAATCACACCTGGTGGCTCGATTTCAAACACCTGCCCACTAATCAGCAGGGGAGTTTATAAAAGAGGGCAGTTAGGCAGTTAGTCTTCAAACAGCATGAGCTCACTTATGAGAGAGTTGAAGTTCGTTGAACGATTAGAGAGATTCTTTTTAGCCCTTGAGAGCTGCGAGTTTAAAAGAATTTGTGAGGGGATTTGTGTTTAGTTCTGGTAACTAATAGTTTGACTCACCGCTTGCAGATGGATTTGGTATGAAACCAAGCCAGAGTCAAAGCTGTGCACAAAAGCAACCTAAACTCACAGTCATCTTGGGCCAGAAAATCTTGAAGCAGGCATCGGTGGGATTGGTCTGTGGGATTTGCTAAATGCATTCATCAGCTTATGATCTGGTTATGAGTTAAAATGGGAAAACCTTCACAGTTCAAACTGTGTGCTTCCAGACTAACCAAACAAATGAGCTCAATGTGAGAAAAAGTTGTGCAGACGTGCAACATTTTTGTTTCATTTCCAGTACGGCAGAAATGATCTGATCCTTTAATATTCACCCTGAACAAAATTGCTTTAAAGGAAAGTTTCATATTTGGTAAAATAAACTTGTATGCTTAACTGAATGTGTTTATTAAAGCTTTAAGTGTTTACAAATCATTAGAAACACAAAAGCAGCTGCAGCACAGTGACAGATTCTTAAACAAAGAGTCTGAGTGCAGCGCAGGAGTGAAAAGGCTTCACAGTGCTCCGTGTCTGGCGAGGCCACGAGCTCCGTCTGTACGTCAGGCCTTACATCAGTCTTCATTCCTCTCATCTGCTTCTTCCTGGCTTGGATTAGCTCACATGAAGACAGGATGTCATATTCTCCACCTCCTTTGAATAGCTCAAAGCCTTTGATGTGGGTTCATATGTGAGAAAAGATCAAGAGATCGAAAAAACCTACTCACATCCAAGAGATAAAGCTGTCGGTCATGTCTATCAGCTGCATCTGACAGCGATAGAAAGGCTGTGTTCGTGGTTTAGTGATAAGGTTGCAGAGATTTTGCTGAGTGACACTAAACTAGACAGTTTGTCTCGAGCGATAGCGGGATGTGGTAACTAACTGATCAGATCCGTGCAGACAGCTTTTTACATACGAGAAATTCCTGAGCAAAGAGGATAAGCCAAAAGGAAACCAGCAATTCTGAAAGTGATTGCCCTCCTCCCAGCGCTTTGAAGTGTTTCGGCCAGTGTCTGCTCATTTCTCTAATGTGAGGACGAGAAGGATGGAGCCTTTCCAGAGTTTAGCCTGTATCAGGTTCACCATCATGCAGCCCACTCAGTGTTACTGCTGAAAAAAATACAGGCTTTCTTGGTTTTTGTTGAAGCAGACTGACGGCACAAGATGTGATATTTTAATTGGAACATGTAATCAGATACAAAGGGGAAAAAACAGATTACTTTCAAGGACATGATTGCATGTTTGATGGTTCTTTGGAGTATTTACCTTCAATGAGCTCTTTTCTCTGGATAGAGGTTTATTTTGACTTCAATAAAATATCAGTTGCTTCCAGGCATGATGGCGCATTTAAAACCCTCCAGAAAATCCAAATTTATTTTTTTCAAAATGAGTGAATTAAATTGTAAAGTATTCCAAGGAAACAGATTTCAGAACAGTTAAACACTGAGGTTGGGTTCATCTAACATTACTATCAAAATACAATCTTCTTGCTTCACAAATTTCAGCCAAAATATTTATTTACTCAAACTTTAAAAAATGTATTTTATCTTCAATGATGTATATTTGGGAAAAAGCAAATCTGGCTTAAATACAGTTATATTCCACTGATTTTTTTTATCTCCAAACCCACAAAGAAGAGGTCGTCTACAGGCCTCATGTGGAGTTGGTCTTATCTTTGCAGACCAGAGATTCATTTAAGACCGAGCTGAACTTCAAATGATTTTGGAAAAGGATACGGTGACCAGAGAGGAGAGGTCATCCTTCCCATTCAACCGTGACATTTCATGTAGGTTAAAGAGCTTACGGCGCCCTGGTATGGTGCCCCACCCCTGGCAGCACGGACTCGGTTTTCTGTGCATTCAAAGAGAGGCCGAAAGGGAGATTTAATTTAATGCAGGAAAAGACCATTCTGTTAGTTCCTTGTAATCCTTATGCTCCTTAATTCATGGGTTTCAAATCAGGCTTTAGCTTTAACCTTGACAATTCCATTTCTTAAATACTGAAGCTTCTGTCTGTATGAAGTTAACACATGAACCGAATGAATGTATAAACCGCTTGGAGAGGAAAGCTTGCTGGCCTTTGTCCCATGTTTGGCAATATTTAATTCATGATAGTTAAATCACCAGATAAAACACAAGTGTGCCATTTTGTTTGAATAAAATTTTGAAGTTGTTTGTATTTTCAAAATGTAGCTTTTTCTGTATATTTTTTGACCTTTGTCCACACACAAAGGCAGTTTTAAGGTCAAATAAAAAGGATTTTTGGATGAGATTTGTGCTAACTTTGATTAAAGGCCCTTAACATGTTTACAGTTGCTTTGCCACTATTGAGAGACAGTGGCATCACAATGCACTATGAAAGTTACTACATAATCAAACACTCCATAAAACAGCTGTCGCAACAAACTTTGTATGTTTTGGATGACAACTGGTCAGACTTTTACAGTTACTGTACAGCCTTTTTTGAGGCTTCTGTTTGGCCGGCATATCTTTAGAGTAAAAATTATATCACAGCCTGTTGGTTTTTCTTGCTACTGTAAACCACTTTTCTGGTTAATGAGTGTGATAAGTTAAAATGAGCAAAAGCCAACAAAACTGACCATGACTGGATAGTCTAAAAGCAAGAGAATCATACAGAATAACATAATTTTTACTGACAAGAAAGTTTATTTCCCTAAAATACCTCAGTCTTGTGTTGTGCCAGGGGTTCAGAGGTAAATGGGAGAGTTTCAAAGTGTGTTGCACCTACAAATCATAGAGATAGTGGGCGCAATAGTAAATCTTGTGGATGGAGAGAGACTTTAAATATGTGACTCTATCTGTCCTGCAGTGGAATGCAGCGTTGCCTCTGATAAGAGTGAGGTCTCACAGTGAAGCTTGAACATGCCATGAGGGCAGAGGCCTTGGAACCAATGCTGATCTAATGATACGCTACACTTTTACTTTGCACATCTGCCAAAAGAGAGAGAGAGAGAGAGAGAGAGTTAGCGAGGGAGGAGAAAAAGTGAAATCCCCTGATTAGAAAAGAATTATTTACGAACATCCTGCTGTATCACATAATATTTCAACGTGGACAAAAAACGTTGTTTCCTAGAATTATTTTACTGTAGCTGCACACACTTCCAAAAAGATCCTTCAGTTTATTTTGCAATAGATTTTGGATATGGGGTCACATGAGCACATGCTGTGAATCTCAAATGAAGTTCTGGATGGGATCTTTACCTGCCATTTATAGTCATAACTAATAAATTACAGAAAATGAATGAAATCCCACTCTAATCTGGAATAATAATGAAATAAAAACCAGCATTGTGTGCCATATGACCTATCTCAGTGTCAGCCATGGTTGCCAAGTACAGCTTAGCGAACACAGGTAACAGAGAGTTCAAGGATAATCTGGGGATAGCAGAGGTCTTACAAACTCTGGGTGTGCTGTGTTTGTGATAACATTCCCAAAAGTCTTGACAAAATATCGCCTACAGTTTCAAAATCAGCCCAGAGCGATAGAAAGTAAATTGGTGTTTTTCTTTGGACAGCGTTAAAGACTACAGCTCTCGAGATAATCAAAATGCAATCAAATTTGGCATGTTTGTAAAGGCTTGCAAACTGTTGTAGGATACTAGGCTGCAAGCTAATGCCTCTGCACTCACCGCGACTCAAGTTCTCTCCTGCAGACTGTGGAGCTGGTGAGATGTGAAGGAGAGCAAAAGATGATGCTCAAGAATTTCTAAGTTCTGCTGACTAACGGGTGTGCATTGTTGCTTTGAATTGTTTTGGTCAGGGACCGATCACTGGTACGAGTGCTAAATCCAGGCATACTGCTAGCATGATTGGAGAAATAATTCCCAAGTTGTTATTTTTTTACCCTATTTATTCAAAATTAGAAATATATTTTGTCTCTGTTTGACTGCAGAAGTGTACAGAGAACAAAAAATAAACTATTTTCAGTACAGTATACTATATAATGAGGTATGCAGAAGTGTGCAAATGAGTACTCCAGCTCACACAAAATGCCTGTTTTCACTTTCAAATGAAAGAGGATGTGTTAACATTCTCAAGTCTTTTCTGGTTGAGACACACTGAAAAAAGAAATGAAAATCTTCAGAGAGAAGTTTGAATGCTGCATGCTTTCTTACCTCTAAACTACCGTAGTGATTCTTAGTTGCATTGCACATAAAATCCTCCATTTTTTCCGTAGACATACCAACTATTGCGAGACATTTCCTCATGCAGCTGCTGATGAACTGCTGTCACAACAGACTTAAAACTCACCTCCAGTTTTTAAGGAACTGTCAGCTTTTGTGGCCTCTGTGGGAGACGCAGCTAAAAATAGAAGTATTATTTACACATTTCCTACCAGTCATCTCAGTTTTTTGAGAGTTCAACCAAAACATTGTGTGTCTGCTCTGTGCCAGCTTATTTCCAGTTACATAAAATATAAGCACTGGATATGCAGATCGATGATTCTTTGGCCAGCTGAAAGCAATAACTGCAGAGCAAGCGAAAAACATTGTCAGGATGGAATAATTTTGTGGCGTAATCAGACTCAAAGAGAGTGTTGTTGATTATGTCAGGGCTGCTTATTCACTTGCAAACATTGCTGAGTTTGAGTTTTGTCGAGGCAGCTCAAAGATTTATGAGACTCCATAACTTATGCAAGCATATTTAATATAAGATGCATGCGCTGTGAGCTGGTTGATGAGCAAGTAATATCAGCAGGAAGTCCTGAACTCAACACAGCTGGTGGCAGTTTAAGACCCAGTCCGGTCTAGTTTGTACAAACTAATCTAGAAGCATTCAGAGGATAGCAGAGCTTTTCCTTGGTTTTTTATCGTCCTGACTCTGTGATTTAAGATTAGGAGTCAGTGTAAAAGTGACCTGACCTGAACCTTTCTAATTAAAGTCAAATGTTATCAGGCTCTCTGCATCAGCTTGGCCCTGCGATCGTTTCCCCTTCCCTGTTTACAGGCACATTGACCCTGTTCTGACCTTGAAGACATTTGGTGAGTAACTCTAGTTCACATCAGGGCTGGGGGGTCAAGAGGGGAGAAAGGACCACGTAGATCAAAGGTCAGCCTGCTGATTTCATGCTCTTAATTTAAATGGTCACATACATGTTGTGACTGCAGACATCCAGAAAGTGGACTCAAACCAGAGAAGTCTTTGATAAAGTTTCCCTTAACAAGGCTGAGAATTGCCTGTGAGCCAACATGCATGTAACTGTATCTAACAACCAAGCAAAACAATGAAGTCAGAAAAATGCTCGGACAAGGTTTCACAGGAGAGATGCAGATTTAAAACACTGAGATGTTAGCTTTCACATTTATCTGCTACACTGCTGGCTCTCCTTAACTGTTTGTGTTTTAAAGTATTTTCATCCGTATGGATATGCATATGTTTGCAAAAGTCAAGCATAACCCAGATTATCTTAATAATTCATTTGTCTTACACTGAATTCACCTGTCTAACTTTTTACTTTAAGGTGTATTTATGTGACATTTAGCAACAGTTGTAGTACAGTTTCCCACTTGAACTTTCACAACATCGACCAAGTGTGGCCAAAAAGTGGTGCATAAGCTGTTTCATACCATTTCACCCAATCTTAACTGATTGTGAACTATTCAAGCGCAGTGTTCATAATGAATAGGTCCTTTACAGTCTATATGTTGAGATTCCTGGTTATCACCAGGGCATTTCTCCTGATATGGAAACCTTTTCATGCCTTTCTGTTAAATTCATCATGCTGCTGTCACTCTTTGACTTCCGTGGGATTGTTATATAAAGCACCTTTTCAAAGAACTCATATCCTTAAAAGATCAACAATGTACACATTTCCAGCCCTTGGGGTGTTATTTTTTAAATTATTTTAGAATTAGGTGATAAATTAAGGAAAATAATTAGATCAATTAGAGTCGCACTCAGCCTCTAAAGAGATGACAATAAATACCACATTTACAGTAAAGGGGTCATAAAACTAAAATGAACCCTCTCAACTTGCAGCTATTTTAAGCAAACTAACTGTTTCCTGGGTAAATAAAAGCAGAAACAAATCAAGCAAGGCACAGCAGGGAGATAAGATCACTTTTTAACCAGAGCAGCTCTCCATGGACCCAACCACCAAGAGGCTCTCAGCCTCCCACTTTGGCCCACCCTGGACACTTCCTGTCGGGCCACTCCTCTCTGCTTTAGTTGTGGGGAAAGCTAGATCTCCGTGGAGTCTGGCAGAGTTGCGCTGAATGTTAGACAGCCTTGCTTGGCGTGATTGTGGCAAAGCTTGGAGAAGTGGAGGTGGGTTTGATGTTATCAAAGGTCCTGGTTGGTCCTGGCCCTCCGTCTAATGACCCTCTGTTGGCTTGTAATTGTTGCCTTGGCTTATGTTCAAGGCTTTGTGTGTTTCAGGAGCCAGCAGTCATGATCAAAGTTGTTCTTAACCTAGCAATACCTTAATCCCCTCAGTAATAAACATGAGTCTGTGAAGGAGGCCGCTCTGGTTTCGCTGTGGATTAAAGCAGCCTTCCAAAGCTCCAGCTTTATTGATATCCTGTGCTGTGCCTTTAGCCTGACCAGCAATTAAGACCCACCTGGATCTGAGCCGTGTAGGTACAGTTGGTCTGCCTTTAATGTCCTGATGTGGTTCTTGTGGGAAGCAGAGGGACTCCACAGCTTTACTCTCACTGAACAAATAAATAGAGCTCTTCTTTATATCACCTGAGTAATGACAGGACTCATCTTATCTGAGTGGGATTACAAATAGATCAAGGCAATCTCAGGAGAGGTTCAGCAGTTTAGCCATTTCGTAGATCCTGCTTATAGTTGGCAATGTAAATCAATGGGAATATAGACAGAGAGGTAAGGCATCTGTTTGGTTTTGCTCTGACAGGCATCAATAATTTTGATTTGATTGACTGATGTGACAGAAATGAAGACACATACAGTGATTTCAAGAAAAGTGTTGATATTGCTAATGGTAATGCCTGTCTTTTATCTATAGGGTGTGATGTCTTCTACTTAATAATACAGTCAGGTGTGAAGAATCACACATATCCTAAGACTCAAAGCATTTGCACCTTTCAAATAACAAAAGACAGCCATGTCTTCAAAGCTTATAGTTAATATTCTAATTAATGAAACTAAAATATGCCCTGAACAAATTTCTCCGTTGTGTTAAAGCTCGGCTCATTTTCACTTACTTGGCAGCCACTTATCATCCCAACCACTAAATAAACAAACCTATTAATACACTATATAGCCACTGTCACACATGCACTACTGAACTACTACTGGTTCAGTGTCTGTGCAATGGCTGAGCCCATGTGTAAGTAGAGCATCTTATAATTTTTATGTATTTTGACAGTGTTTAGAGGAGGACTGTTTAATAAAGTCAGACACTGAGATTTTTCAAGTACATGAGTTGGTTTGGGACTTTTTTTTTTTTAACATGTTATCTTTTTGAGCATTTTTTTTCCTAGTATTTATTAGAGCATTTTCAGTTTAACAATTTTCCAATAAAATCTTGCAAAGTTATTGGACAGCACAAAAAAAGTGTGGACTTAGAAGTGGAAAAAGCAGACCTCTAAACCTGCTAGCAGGCTAGCAGCTTTGGGCTACACAGGCTGCTACTAGCATAACACAGGATACACAGCCTAACACAGCCTAAAAATTTGACTGAACTGTCACTGGTTGAGTTGTTTTATGGATGTAAGATGTTATAAGATGAAATCAAGAGACTATATCGAGTTTTGCTTTATTATTTTTAAATATTTTCAAATGTTCATCATCAGTTTAAAGTGTTGTAAGAATAAAACGCTAAATTGTGAGACTGCTCTGTAAATCACTTCCTTGGCAGTGGTTTACAATGCAGCGGTGTGAAGAGAAGTTTGACATAAACATGTACCAGGCAACTTCCAGATGTAAATGTTTGTACATGTATGAATGAGAGAAAAAGCACTGCTGATAGGCAACATTCATGCCAAACCTTTTTCATTTGTAAATAAAGCTTGAAATGATCTTTCCTGCATTTGATTATCGGACCCGGATTCTCGACAGATTTCCCGTCATGCAGTGTAAACATGTTATTGTGGCTGACAGTGCTTCAGCAAACACATGCTCACTCACTTGCCATCCAACATGATTGACAGCGGGGGTGTGAGCACAGGCTCCGGTTTACGGTTCTTAAATGTCACACAAATATGCCTGAATGGCTTGAGTGTCACCACAGTGTTTGTCTGTGGGGTACGTGGTTTATCTTTGTCCCAAACACCAAAATTTGCTATTGTAAACATGTCTTTTTTTATATCTACCTTAAGCACCTTTGGTAAAGACTGCTGATGTTGATTGTAGACTGTCAGACAGTTTAAAAAATAGATTAAATTGGTAAAGTGCATGTGAACAATAGTGCAAGGATAAATAAATAGATGGATAGATGAGAAATTCAGTACATGCATAGATACAGACATAGTGTAGACAGTGTGTGTCTCCATACCAGCCACAGCACTGGACACCTGTTTTCACTTATACAGCATACCAGTATCTACTTGCTTAGGCCAATAAACAGTTTCAGTGAATTACTGCACTGTACTAAGGAAAGTAAGAGCAGTCAGCACACAATTTTACCTCAGTGTTTAAGAATATGAATAATTTTCTAGAGCTTTTGATTAAAATCCTCAGATGTAAAGATCTTATAAACCTTTATGAATAATTCAGTGGTAAGAGGAGAAAAACAGCTAGCCTGTTTTTAACATGATGATGCATTACCGACACCTGCACCAGAAAAACAAGGTGACTGAACCACTACAAAGAAGTACTATTAAACTTCCATCTACAGCAAAACAGTTAGTCACATTCTCTCTCTATTTCTGCTTTTTGGTCAAATACAAAATTGTTTTGGAGCTTTAACAAAATGACAAAACTCAACAAGTGACTCATTCTGAGATTAACCAATGCAAACACATAAAACACTATGCAGACGTGATTCACAGCAAACAAATCTGGATGATTTTCAAAAAGCACGACATTGTCCAGTCTAAAGTAAATGCTTTGTTGTGGGATTGGTGGTGCTTCTCTTTTTCGTCTTGAACACTCCAGAGCATGGACAGTCCATAGAGAGCCTGAAGTTCTTGGTTGGTTTCATCCTGTCTCATGAGCTCCCTGTCACAACCATCATCGCTCCAGAACAAAAGGCATAAACAACAAGCCCTCTGGTATATTTCTGTGTTTTAGTTCTTATGATTTATTATCCAGCTGCCCTCAAATATGTTCCAACTTGGCAGCGACTCCTGCTGAGGATTAGCAGCAGACATGGCTAACAGGCAGTTGAATATTTATGTACTGCCGAGCAGCGGCAAACAAACCCCCTTTTGAGGGTCAGCAGTGTGAGCTGTGAAATCGTTCTATTTATGCGGGTGTTTACATAACTCTCACAATAGTTTCATGCCGAATGCATGCAAATTCAAATTCAATCATGACCTATCTCAGGGGTTAAGTGGTGTCAAAATGCATACACATAAAGTGCAGAGGGACAATTCAAACAATCTGTTCTTTCTACATAAAGGGCTCTGCAATAAGGGTGGTCACCCTCTGGTAAAAAATGGCGTCTTGTACTGGTTACGGCCCAATGAGGGCAGTGAAGGCAGCATGTTGTTTGCAAACAGTGGACAGGCTTAGCAGCCACAGAGAAGGGATCCTCCTCTAGTCCCTAACCTGAAGGTGTGCGCATTAACTTTGTCTGGCTAATCCTTATGCCATAGAGAATAGAGGAGGATTAAGACTTTAACCCCTTCAGAGAGAGTCTTGTTCTGGAGCAGAAAGGGCCCTTGGCCAGCGTCTCTCTGCTGGAGCTCCTCTCGGACTCATTGTCCCGTTACGAAGGCCAGCTGTCAGTGTCCTTGGGATGACGAGATGAATGAGGAGCCCTTGAGCCGTGCGTCTGCTCTCTCTGTTTACTGAGGGGCCTCTTGCTGTGTAAATCACGACTTCAGGGCAGAACAGGACTTTTACACTGGAAAAAGAAACTATCAGATGACTTTCTCATCTATGGATGAGTCGAACGCTCACAAGGCAGGGTAATCGTTTGTTTGTTTATTTGGAACCCCATTAGCTCTTTACAGCCAATTCTGTCTCCCAGAGAAATGTAATCCCACCGGAGTTACATTTTAATTAACATAATTAGGAAAAACATTCAATGAACAAATCCCTTGAGCCACAGGATGTTCATTCTGTTAACACTGTTAAATATTTTATGTGTGGACAGAGCACTTTCCATTTTTCTCTAAATTTACCAAAGTGGTTTTCTTGTCTAAGAACACTCAGGATGCTGGTTCGGATATCTGCACCGATAGTATAAAAAGATGGCTGGCATGACTGCTCCTTAAAAGCCAAGCCAAAACATCTTGATCGCCCCCTGGTGTCTGCCTGCAGTTATATAAACAAAAATCTTTGCTTATTAAATTTTACTTGATGATGATAAGACTAATCTCATTTTGATAAGTTTGGTTTTTATTAGTTACTTTATTCTAAAGAGGGGAGGGTTATGTCTCACTGACAGCTAACCCGAACTGGCAGTTGAGTCAGGCAGCTGTATGTAAAGGACCTCAAAACTGAGACTCCAGCTGCTGATCGCTGCAATGCAAATGATGTCACTTGCATAAAACGGCATAACTTTTGTACTGTGGGAGGAGGTGGGGACACATTATTCATCTCTTTTGATATCTCAAGTCTCTGTGTCAGAGTTTTATACTTTGTAACTATGGCTATTTAAATTGAAAAAAGGCACACAATACCATTCTTTGCAATCATTATTCTGACTATTTGATTCTTCCAATCAAGTACAAAATACCACATTTTTATTGAGTTGATGTGAGTGTTTTTTCTAGTCAGCTGCTTATAATAATGGTCTGAACGATATGAATGCAGCATAGGGGTTTGAAGCCAAAAAGATCAGGGTTCGCTGCTTTTTTACCCACAGACTGTAACGAGAGACATTATTAAGGTCAGTACTGATGATTCAATAGAAGCATGTAGCGACAAAAAGAGAACCAAAAAAGTTTCCCAGGACCTGTAGCTGACGGCTATGTGTTGGTACACCTGCACTGTTTATTACAGGCCAGGCGGTGGGAGGGGAATGTTCAACAGTGTGTCCTCTCAGCTTGGACTGTAGGTGGTCTGGTCCTCACACCTGCCTCCACATCCCAGCCCTGCCAGCCACACAGCTGCACCGCAACGCTGTCACTCGCTTCGCACCACGTCTTAACAGCATTTCTGCATCACAGGTATTCACCCCCTTGGGCTCATTTCAAGTGGAACATGCGGGGGCTTCACTGAGTGATCAGTGATCAAAACACACTCACTGATAAGCTCACTAGCGGAGCTCTTCCATTGGACTGCTTGATCGTAAGGCTAATCAGTGAACCAACAAAGCTAATGTGTAATGTTTTGCTTCACTGCTGTGCTTCTGGTGGTCTTCCCCTCCTTTACCTCCTTGCTTGACTTTTCTCATTGTTTCACGTTCATTGTGCCACCTCACAAACCTGCACGCACCTGCATGATCAGACGTCTCGCTGTCACTCTCTCTGGTTCAACATGCGGCCAAGAAAACTGTACCAACAGGAGGATTTCTCATGAACAGATGTCCTGAGAAATAGCTCACGTTTGCTTTCACAGTCACCCTGCAATCATCCAACACTGTCAGAGCTCTTATTGATGGTGTAAGCTGGAGATAACAGTAAACTGTCTGGGGTTGTGGTTGGCGGTAAGGGGAGTGTCCGTGCTGATGTAGTTGACTCAGCTCTTGCTAAGTGGGATGAGTGACGGAGAATGGAGGGGGGGAAGAGAGCCAAGGACCAGCTGTTTTCCTGATGGTTACCGCAACGATCTGGACCGTGTGGATGATCCTCACCCATCCTGACCTGGAAGTCAGTTCTGCTGTCAACAGCTTTTAGGAACGAACATGTTCATCCCTTTCATCTTCAAGTCTCTGTGACACTGGCAGCGTTTCATCCCAGCAGCTTTCAGTGTGAATCACCAACTGTTGCCTGTCGAGCAAAGAAAGCTGATCCTGTGTGTTGCAAAGTCAGAGGAGGATTAGAGAGTATAATTTATATTCCCCTTGAACTTTCTTTTCACAACAACAAGGAAATTGTTTTTCTTCATTCATGAATCTCTTGAATAGGAATGTTTTGTTCACTGGAAAGCACCTTAAGAAAGTCAGTGATATCTGCAAGATTGTTAACCAGGACGTCTCCCCCTCCCCCCAGACTGCATGCCCACTGTTTCCAGTGCAAGTGCTCTCCATTTGTCTGTGTGGATCAAATGTCCCAGCGACTGCTCTGTTGATCAGCAAGCCTCCTTATAAGGTCGGAGCAGAGAGAGCGAAGCCTTGAGAGAGCCCTGCCAGCCCTTTCCCTTTATTTACACAGACTCTGGGTGCACACAAGCACGGAAAATTCACTAGTCTATCAGATTTTCCTCACGAGCTCCAGGAATATCTTTATTGCCGAACACTTAGAATGTGGCACAACCAATCACTGCAAACTTATTTTCATTCTTTGCATGTCCTCCTTTTATTTTACCAGAAGATGGAAAAGATTTACACAAAGTTATGTTAAGTCTTAAAACAGGTTGTGCAAATTTGGAATATTTTTATTTTTATTGCCATTTCATTATAAAAGGGTTGTGCGTGTAGGTGCCTGGATCAGTATTTCAACCATATATGAAACAGTTAAATGGTTGACATGCTGCCAAAAGACCAATAAGAAACTCCTCCATCTGTAAGACCTAAACGGCTGATTTCATTTTATATCTCGTAAACCTATAGATTATATTCACAAAGGTCGTTACAGAACAGATCAAAATTCACATTGTTGCTCATGCAGAAATGACAGAGTCCCTCATAGCATGTGAAACAGGAATTTCCTGCGCTGGAGGGCTGTTAACCTGAATCTTAGGGTTAATCTGTCTGGAAAACGGTAATATGCCTTTTTTTTTTCCTGCTTAGATTTGGACATGTGACTGGTTGAGTAAACATGTATTCAGAGAGAACTTTGCATGAACAGTACCTGCATTCAGCTCTGCAGTCTCCCCTAGTCCCTTTAAATCACTTACTACTACACGCGGTCGCATAGATTTGTACTATAAAAATAATTTGAGGAGTTTTTTAAAGCTGATTTCCAAGTTTTAAACATTTTTTTAATATAAAACACACAGGGAATTAAACGTGAACTGTTTTCCACTACAGCTGCAGTTGATTTTTGTCTTCTTTTTTCTTTCTTTTTTTATCAGCCAGACATTTTTCCAGGTCCTCCACTGATAGTTAACGTGCTTAAAGGCTCACACATACTCAGTTTATTAGAATACCACTAATGGAACTGAATGTAACAGGATTGTGTGGCTTTGCCGCCCGCAGCAGCTCATTTGCCAGGACTTTACATTTTAATTATCACAAGTTCCAGTCTACCCCAGCCAATTAAAAATGATGAATGGTTTTATGTTAAGACGAGTGTTGGCTCTCCGGAAAAGTACATCCATCAAGCCAACAACACGTTCATTTACCATTTAGGCTGAAGATCGGGTCACTCTGATGTGCTGAAATTGCTGCCGAGCTCAGACAACTTAAATTAGAAAGAAACTGTGTGTGAGAGGAGTGTTTATTAATGTAATGGGGTCTCAAGTTACATTTATTGTATTTTTTCCCATTTCCATTTATCCTTCATGTATTCTTTTTCTGTTAACTTTTTAATTTGACCCTTTACAATATTTTTGTTGCAACTGCTGTCATTACATTAGGTAGTTGACTGACATTAGATTTGCAGATGGTGCAAATTCATGATCCCCCCCCCCACAAACCTTCGTTGTCAAAACTTAATTCTTTTAGTGCTTTTTAATTTGGCCACCCAGAATAAAAAGCAACATTGTCTTTCCAGGTTTACTTAATGTTTGTTTCAATCCCCAATTGTGAGTCACCTGCTCAGGGGAAGTCGCAATCTCGCACACACAGACTTGTAGAAACATCACCATACATGTAGCTGGAGGCAACGAACGGTGTGTGTGTTCTGAAAATTATAATTTGATGATACTGACATTGTAAACTTTGCACAACATTTAGCAAAACTTAATTAAGGTCATGTCAAAAGGGCAACTTTGAATTGACAGACCTGATTTTCAGCCCTAAAATATGAGACTATGTACTGAATGTTTTCCAGCAGATGTAATGAATATCTAAACAGCATCACAATCTTAACCAAATCAGTGCAGTGAGACAAATGTATTCATGTCCCAAAGGTGAATTCTCATGACTGGGATGTTTGCCTCCATTGTGGACTCTTGGCTTGGCCGCTGAGCAAAAGGTCTCAGACATGCAGTTATACAGATAATGAGGCAGTGGAGCCGGACAGGGGACAATCAGATCTGTGTGTTCATGAGTGTGTGAGCACATGGCCAGGAACAGCCGTCAGTGCGTCAGCGTCAAGGCTGGCAGACAGTAACTGCTACCGCCACCGACAGCAGCCTTCAGCAGTCAACGCACCCTAATGAATGTGTGCAAGGCAACACAGAGGTTCACTGAGGTGATACATCAAATTCATTTCATATTCACAAACACTGCGGCTGGTTGACAAGAATGGAAAAACCTGGACATGTCCATTAAAACGCCTATAAGCTGCTTTCCATTAGAAAGAATCCTTCAGCTTTGAGCCTGACATTTATGAAGGTGAGTTTACAGGGCCCTTGTGAATGCACCTCGATTCGTTAATGTGGGGTAAACCTGTTAGGAAATGCGTGCGTGTTTCTTTGTATGTCTGTTAGCCAGTAAAATCAGTCAGCCAGGCAGCCAGCCAGCCAGGCAGCGAGCAAGGCCCTAGGGCAGTATGGGTAATTACTGGCGAGTCATGAAGGCCAAATGGAATGTTTACCCTACCCTGGGGTCAGCAGGCCTTATGAGAGCCCTCTTCAAAAAGCCTTGACAAGATTTGCAATGGACCACTTTGTTGTTGCTGTCCCTCTTTAAAAGATAATTAGCTTTACACCGTAGCCAGTTTAAAGGTTTTAAAAGCTTTGCTATACTGTATGAACACCTTTTATGGGCTGGAGATAATTGGTGGTGCGAATTCAAGAGTTTTTTTTTTTTGTTGTTTGCCGTGTAATGAGGAACATTTTCTCGCTTTGCTTTGACTTAGTTACTCGAAGTATCCTGTCATTGCTGTTGAATATCTTGTGTGTCATAGTTTCAGAATAATAGGCTGTAAATCATGTTCCAGAGGCAGGACACAGGTAAACACTTAGACCATAAACAGCTTTGTTTGACAATCCCGCCCATGTCCTATGTAAACCTCACAAATCAGCTCACTGAGTATGATCTTTAAGCATAACTGTCAGATGTTGAGGCTGTGGCCTGGCCCTGGGCTCCTGACCTTTGACCTGTAGGCACTGAGTTCACTGAGTGGTGAACCTCGGGGCTCTGAGGGCAGACCCTCCACGACTGGTTGGGAACCAGGCAGACGCCTCAAGGGCCAAGGGTAGACATCAGCCTCTGCGTCCATATGAGTCAGGACTACATGAACCTCAAGGGAGGAACAAGCTGAAGTCTTTCACGTGTTAAACTCGCTGAGAACTTTGGTTTAGTTTAATAGGATGATCTTCTATTGTCTTGTGACTGCACACTGAATGTCGCTGGCTGAAACGTAAGCCAACTCTGGCATTATATTTCACCATGAGCCCTGATGTAGCCATTTAAAGTTTAAATATTACCCAAGTGAGAGCAGATTCTTATTGACAAAGCCTTAAAGGATTCATATTAAACAGGCGAGTCTCTTCTGGAAGCTGAAGCACCACTCTGAGAAAGCCTCCCCTCCGGTTACAACCACATAAAACTTCAAATCAATTTATTCTTAATTAAACTTGGTCAGTACGTAGCTTGTTCCACGAGAGCTGGGGACTCGTTCGGAGAGTGTTAGAATAATTTTGTTTCCGTGGCTGAGTTGCTGCTCTTGGCAGAAAATAAACAATCATGTTCGAGCCAAAGTCTGTGCGGTCGTTATCATGTTTTCCTTCATTCTGAGCCTGCACTTTTCGCTTTTTTGCCTGTTTTCACCGGTTTGTCCAACTTGGTTTGTCCAGCCAAGTGAGTGTTTGAAATGTATTCAAAGTATTCTTGTTAAAGGGAGGAGTAGCTTGTCTTTATTGTTACTGGTGTTTTCCTTAAAGTCAGGCCCAAACTTTACAGTTTTTTGGATGCGCTCTGGTGCCTTGTGCATTATCGTGGTGTGTGGGAAAGTTTCAGCTTTAATGAGTTTTCACTATGTATCTCTCTGTCCCTATCTGCACATATGATGTAATGATATGAGTGTCTGATGCCTCTACAAACAGTCGACCGATGGAATTAAATAAATATGGGTTAAGTTTCCCCTACGATAAGGACAGATAGGATCTGTTTCCGCTGGGTAAGGTATAGGGGAAGTGTGATGATACAGTGGCAAACAGTTCAGGGGATTTCTTGTGAAAGCCCCTCTTGTTGGCTTTCCCGTTGTCCGAAATCCATGCGACAGAGATCTCTGTTAGGATAGCAGCGCTGCTTCCCACCACAACAAAGCAGCCTGGGCCTCCCTGCTTTAAAACCAATACTTCAGCAAAAAGCTATGCAAGCACGTATCCGCTGGAAACCGAGCCGTGAATCATGTGAAGAACTTGCTAGAGAGGACAGTTTTGGACTTCTCAGTGATTTATGGGGGAGGCAGAAATTTTTAAAGGTAAGATAAGACTAGTGAAAGAAGACATGCAGTGTCATTTTAAAGGGGTGGCAGAATCTACAGCCTCCAGTAACCTGCCGCTGGCACAGAAGGAGATTTGTTCGACTCATCCGCAAATCACACCATCAGCGGGAGGAAACGGAACAGGCAGCGTTGTTATGAAAGCCTGCCCTGTTCAGGGCTGTCTGTGTGGTGCTAGAATCTCAACTGCTCGTCAGTACAGCGCATCCCTCTGGTATGAGGTCATCTTTGTGATCAGGGGTGTCATAGGGGCAACCACCCTAGCACGAGACAGACAGTCATGCATGCCCCTGGCGAGGAGATATGTGGAGGCATTTATCCCTTTTATCGCACAGGCAATCACGCAAATCGTTCTAGTAAATAGGCTCGTATAACACAAACACATGACAACACACACAACACACACAGGTCACACACTGAGAAATGCAAGACATTTCTCGAGTCTATGGGGAGAGATAGTAACTGGTTCATTTGTGAAGGGCTGGATTCAACCAGTTGTTTACCTTTTTAAAACTTAGCATGATAAACAGCTGAAAAATGTTTTATAAGTAAATTAAGGTCATGTGGGTACTCTAGATTTCCAGCTAGAGGTATATTATGAATTATTGCTTATGCTAATGTAAATTAGGAAACATTATTCC
>JAUZTA010000028.1:18562855-18577459 GCA_034780835.1 Ctenochaetus striatus | reverse complement strand
TTTCAGCATGTTGATCACAATTTTAGATTATTTTCAAGCATTTTAGTATATTTAATTTTATTCTGTTAACAGTTTAGTAAATTGGAAGGAGAGTCTAGAGCGTTTTAATTTCTTCTAGCAGTAAGCCAACACACACAATGCCATATACACTGTGATGATGATGATGATGATGATGATGATGATGATGATGATGATGATGATGATGATGATGATAGTGATGGCCTATTGTTTTACCATATTGTATGCTAAATCATTAACATGCACACTTTAGCTATCTATTGTAGCTCCAATCCCCTTATCAGTAGATTGTTGAATATTGTTGAATCAAACCTCTAAAATGTTGGTCTTTGTTGCACAAGGTGCAAGTACTGATACATTGTACATAGCATCAAGCAGTCATTGAGTAATGATGGCATATTGAAAATAGTATTTGTTGTCTCAACCATCTTAGTTTCCTGCATGTTTTGTACCAGTGGAGTTATTTGAGTTAATTGTGCTGAGGCTATTTTCTATTTTGTCCCTCATTTAAAGGTGAAGACTTGTGCATGAAACATAGGTTTTCCTGTGATGAGAGAACTACAGTTTGTACATCAAGAGATGGATCATATTTCTGTTTTTGTAAGGAAGGCTACATTGGGTCGGAGTTCAGTGACAGAATGTGCACTGGTGAGTGCATTAAGTTTATATGTGTGTGATTTAATAATTACCTCTTTATCTGAACCACAAACTACATCAACTTTTATTTTTTATTTTTGCAGCCTGTCCCAGTGGCCAAAGAGCTATTGATTGCAGATGTTACACGTAAGTGCAATTCTGAAAAATATCAAGATTAATATATATGTTACTTTATTTCAATATTTTTTTTCAAATCATACTGAGGTTAGCAAACATGACCAGTGTTTGCAGAGCTTTGGTATGAATACAATATGAAATGAATCATTCTTGTTCTATTCCAGTTGTCCATTTGGTTATTCGGGCCTCAACTGCAATGAATGTGAGTACACAGTGTGTGTTTGACTGTAAAGTCAAAAATAACAACAAGTGACATAATGACAACAATAAAAAAGCTGACAAAACGCAAAAGAAAACCATTGCACAACTGGCAATTGCAATCTATGTCCTTGGGCTAAATGGAACTTTTTTTTATTCTACAAGGTATAAATTTATTTCATACAAGGTGATACTACTCAAAATTATACTTAATTTGTCAGTTTTAAGACTTTTTAGGTAATAAATTCTTTGCTTGACCACTAAAATGACCTTAATTATTATTGTTATGATAAAAAACTTTATAGGTTTTGTTATAGAAAATGTTTTTTAAAGTTATTTCATTAGCCTTGTTGTTGACATCCTTGTCATTCTGTTTTGTTAGCATGGCTGCTGTTACTGGTTATTGTTGGCTCCGTACTTGGGGGACTGCTGCTCATCACACTCATCCTTCTGCCTATAGTGGCACGCAAGTGAGTTTCTCATCTGTTCATTTGTGCATTTTTCACCTCTGCCTTTCTTTGGCTTGTTTCTCTCTCATTCATGCTGCATGTTTCATTTGTTGTTTTTTTTTTTAATTCTACAAATGTAATAAAAAGCTGGAATACATGGAGTTTTATTCCTGTTTTTAATCACAAGTGTGGTCTTTTACTTTGAAAGCGTGATTTTGGAATTTTAGATTTAGATTTTGTAGTAGTGTTTTCCTTTAAACTATTCTGTTGCTTTCAGTTGCAGTAAAGAGCAAAGTAAATTTACAAGAAAGCAGGAGGTTTTTTGAATGGGAGAGTTTTAGGGAGTAATATAAATCTGAACATAAACTCAATAAACCATACTCTCAAATTAAAAGACCACGCTTTTGTGGAATGATATTAAAAAAGTATTTTAAAAAATACTATAGAAATGCAGATATTTAAGAGCAGATTCTAATTCATACTTTTTTTCTGTTGAACCAAGGCCAAAATGATGATGAATGACGGAAGATGATTTAATCAATAAGGATCAACAAAAGTTTACAGTGTTTACAGTGACATTTTGCCCAGAAAAAAAAAAACGAAAAAAAAACTTTAAAAAAATTATTGAGGTTTTGCTTAAAACATTTGAGAATATTTTTTAAAATAAATTGATCAACACTGTATGAACTCTAGTCTGAGCACTTACAAGCTGTCATACCTCATACTACATACTACATACAACATGAAATTGTTTGATGTTTTCCTTTGTGCAACTGAAAGTATATTTTATGTGTTTTTCATCCCTCTTATGTCTGATTGATACTAAGCTGTTGGTCCTCAATAGCAGTTTAAATAAATAAAATGAAATAAAAATATTTGGAAATATATACAATGCACTGTGTTCCTATTAGTTTTGCTTTGTCAGTTATGGTACCAGTATAACTAACTTTACCCATTATGTTATTTAACCCTTGTCTTCCTGGTTTTCTTCATGTTGTAAAAAGGTTTGTTTTAATCTAAACTGTGATCTTTTCTTTAACCTAGTTTTGTAGTTTGGTGCCTGAACCTCATCAAACTGCATCTCAAAAACTCAAATAAATAAATAAATAAATAAAACATTTTCATAAAAGCAGTGATGAACTTTAGTGACCCAGTGCATAACACGTTTAATTACCACATCCTCTTTTCTACATGCACACTTTGCCCCCTGTGGCAATAAAATATTTGACAGTAACAAAAGGGAAAATGAAAACATCATCCCAATTGATAATTTTTGGACCAGTTATGCATTAAGAATCACAGGAGAAAAAAAAAATCATCATTTACATTAATGTTTTAGCATTCTCTCTTCTTCCTCTTCTTCTTCTTCTTCATACCGTTGCAGCAAATAAAACAGAATGTTCCATATAATTGCTACTTTCTTGCACCACTTAAAGTGGTACTGACTGCTTGAGGGTTTGGACCATTTTGGGTTAGTTCAGCTGTGGTTTGTGCTCAGACAAAAAGGGTGTAAATCCTCAGAGCATGAACCCAACATAAATCTGTACAGACTGTCAGACCTTCTTGTGTTTCCAATTTGACTTTATGACATAGTAAACTTGATATGCGCTTTGTATTCAATTATGGGCAACCAGAGAGATATAAGAGGGACTGATGCAGCGGGGGTAATTCAAGATTAATCGTAAAATGATAAACTGTCACTTTTGTATTTAAAAAATAGTCTATGACTCATTTCAAAAAGATAACATGGAGCTGCAACTTGTATTTATGAATTTTGATATTTAGCGAGAGAAAAACATGACTTTATTTTCTGTTTTTCTGTTTTTCTTTTCCTTGCGGTGTGGTTTTTGGTGGACTAGATTTGCAGTCTTTTTACGGCCTTCAGTCTAGTCATTGGGAAGATTTTGCAAATAACTGTAAACACATTCAGCTCAGACCCAATCTTTCTTTCTCTCTCTATTTTATTTTCTCCTAGTTTCACACACATACAAACACCTCTGTGCCCTGCAAGCCCAGAACTATTTTGTTGACATCTGCTGCTTGAGCAGAGGAGCCAGTCAGCTGGCTGGGTATGAGAGAGAACAGTGAGGAAACAGTTTAAGAGGCATGAGTCACTCTGCAGACTGTGTCACTCATGACACAGGTTCAATCTACTCATCATAGGTTGTCTCACTCCCGGTGACATCTGTCTGGCATTGTGCTGTGGTATCACCATGATAACAGACTGCAATAAGACTCATTTTCCTCTGATGCCTTATTGTAATCTTCAGCAGAGTTTAAGTGCCCTGAAGGGAGAGTCATGAACAGACGTTCCCATTACCTCAAAGTTTAAGAGTCACCTTTAATGTACAGACATGCTCGTCTTTGCAGCATCTGTAGAGAACTGCCAGTGTTTACTGCCACCAGAGTTTATTCAGCACATAATTATTCTTTTTTATCAGAATAATTTAGGACCTTAGATTGTCACGGCTGAGATAAATTCTGAACATTCTCATAGATCACAGAGCTCATGGATTAGTTGCAACCATTTCTGCTCATGTCTGTGTTTTGTGAAACTGTCTACTACCTTACTGAGTGGGAGTGCAAGCTACCAAAGGCTTAAAGAAGTATAAATACTTTTTTGGTTAACTTTGGGCAAGAACTACAAAACAAGCTGGCCTTTTCCCCCAGACACACAAAACCAACATCAAAAAACAAGTGGAGACAAAGGCTGAATGTCGCGTGACGATTTCTGTGTCTGGGCCAAAATATTGCATTTCAGCACAGCCCAAAGACTACAGCTAAAGGTTAGCTAGCATATACGTTAGGTGCCTGATTGAAAGGAAGTATATCTCCATACCAGCAGGTGGCAGTGGTCTGTATTTCTCACTCAGAAAGAGAAACTGGAAGACGCAGAATTGCAGAGATGTTACCAGTTGTTACGACAAAGCAGCATTTGCCTACAATTTTCAAACAAAGCTGGCTTCTCCTGAGTAATGCTAAACAGTTAGTCCTCAGTTGCTTCATCCCAGTTTCTTTGTCATGTGAAAATATCTGTGTGTTAGAATGCTTGATTATTAAATGAAAATGTGAGTCAATTGCTTGCTATCATCACTTCGGGTTCTCACCTCATAAATAGATGTTTAGCAGCCAACCAGAGTCATTTCTCTCACTGAGCTCTGCCATCTATTCAACGTGTCCAATTGGCCAACGCTGATGAGGACCAACCTTTTCAAACAGTTTGAGAAACACTTTAAAAATTACAGCCGCTGGTCTGTAACATCAGGATTGCAATGGCTAAAAAGTGAGCAATCAGTTCCCTACACATGCAGCATGGAGCAACAACTTTTATTTTGATTCATGTTTAAGTCCAATTTTTCTTGCTAGCAAATAGATGCTTCACCAAGATTGCCATCAAACTTTGTTTTGTTTTGTTGCTCGGCAGGTTGTGTAAAGCTATAAAGCATCCTGCTACAGAGAGGTAACAAGAGAACCAAAACATTAAAGCTGTGAGCAGTAAAACCAAAAAAAAAAGACCTAAAAGACAAAACAATGCTCCACAAAACTAAAAAAAAAACTAACTTTGATAATAATTCTGCATTGATTTGTCACCATAAGCACTTTGTGTCACATAACACACAGCCATTTGATCCACTGTCTCTAAACTGCAGCTTTCGAGCTCGCAGCCTCACACTGAACAGAGTCCAGTTGTAGCACTGCTTTGCTTCAGGACTTCAAAAAGAACTAAACAAGAGACTTTGTTTGGAACTGAGTCTAAAAATAGTGTTTCCCTCTGAGCAAGTGAAACAATACAATGGGTGATCGTTTTAAAAGATTATGTACCTTTTCAAAAATGGATATTTGCAGCATGAGCCTCTCTTGGCCCACACTCCCTCTTTAGAATGAAACACTACCTAATATAACCCAGAACAATATGAATAACCTGACAATGAATTATGTTCCTAGTTTATCGTGTATTTATATCTTCATACCGACCTGATCGGCCCCATAGTCTCACTCAATTGCTGTCTCGGTCCTCCTAAAAGAGGATAATTTGTCTACATCAAACAGTGCCTGCAGACAATGAGAACACTTAAACAAGCTTCCTCCATCTGAGCCGTCGAGGGCTCTTATTTTTCTCTCTTGCAGGCATATTTTTAAATCCCACCTCATTATGATGGTGACAGTCTATATCCGCAGTGATGGACACAGCCCCGACACTCCAACCGTCACCTCCCTGACCTCAAAGTGTGTAGATGCAGTTTTGTATGTGTCAGTGCTATGTGATTGTGCAAACATGATCCATTTGCGAAGAGTCTCAAATGCCTCATGCCTGAAGTAGGAAAAAAAAGAGGGCGATGACACTCTCCGTTGCTCCCGGCTGATCCCGCGTGGGTGCTCGGATCACTCCACACCAGCATTTTGTGCAGGAGACAGTGAAGGAGTGTTGGGTTAAACTGATGGATAAGCACTTGGACAAGAGAAAGAGAGCAGTTGATAGGGGTGTATACACAAACGTCATGCTACACCACCTGAGTGGCGATGCCTTTTGTTCCCCTGACAGCTCCTCAGACTCTGCCATAACTGATCTTCAAGTGGCTGCTGCCTCTATTATATGACAGACTTTGAAAAAAAAAAACAAGGTCAATGATTTTGGATGGTTGATTCTACAGTTATGCAGTGTGTGGTGTAAGTATAAAGAGCAAATAATCAGAAAGCATAAAAGATTTCAAAAAAATTGCTACAAAGTGCACAAGAACTTACCCACCACCATTTTTGTGAGCCCAATAGTGTGCAGCAGTCACTTCACACTCATTTATGAAATCATGCCATGAACTGACTTTAAATACTATAAATAGAAAGAGAGGCATACTGTATATATATTAAAAAATCCACAAAATCCATGAGGGAAAACTAAAGTAGGACTGACCTCTATACTCCCTGCTATCCAGATAAGGCTGAATATAGACTGCATACCATTAGGCTCTTAAACAGGCTGAGAAATGCACATTTGTCTGCACTGAGGATTTTGGAAGCTCCGTCTATAGTGTTTCCTGTGGTTGAAACCCTAATTTGCAACAAGCTCTGAACACATCTCTTGGGATTTTTAAAAATTTAATAGATAAATACATTACCTCATCGATTTTTTATTAAATATAAACTTATAAAAACTCTGACCTCTCATGCAGTATGTCAAACTTTCTGCTCAAATTGTAAAAATGACAGTTTTTCTTGGCTCGTTGCACATCCTACAGTCTGACTCATAAAACGAGTGAGTGTTGCAAAAAAAGTTGTGTTACCATATCTTATTAATTTCCTGAGCTATGTTGCACAACTTAATTTGTTTTTTTAAACTTTGAAAACTTTAAACACTCCTGCACTATTTGATTTTTCATTACCACGCATCTCATTATACAAAACTAAAGCCTGGGATTCAATGCCTAGCTGAGCAGTGTGTGAGCTCATGGAGGCTCTTTTCAAATACCACGTCAGTATCTTCATAGCACATGTCACTGAAGCAGGAAATATATAAATATCTCAAGAGTTTATTAAATACTTCCTCTATCTGTTTTAAATTAAAAGCCCTCTTATGTTTTTAAGATTTCCTTGATTTGTTAACAAGGCTTTTAATGTGGTCAGAGACACCAGCAGTGCTCTTATGAGCTGCAGCAGTTAAGTGAGGAAGCTGTCACATACATATGGACTTAGGCAGTTTGTCCCAGGCATAATATTGCAGGGCTGCCTGAAGAAAAGAGCATGCAAAATGACTCAAATTCAACTTTTTATGCAAATACTGGCACATCTTTAATTTAAGTTCACTAAGTTTAAAGAAAATGGGGGAAAATTATCTGCAGCGTGAGATGCGAGAACTATTCAGTGTGCAAAAGTCAAAACTGCATGTGATGAATGCATTTCATCAGATGGTCACAATCCATCACTGTTTCCTGAGTCACAATCACCAACGTGTCTGTGCCACAGAAAACATTAATCTAATTTTGCCTCACATGGCAGCTTCTGAAAATGAGTCATAAATATTATAATAGTGTTTGTCTCCGAACGTCACAGAAGACTGGCTGTTAATGGGCCAGCATGACCCCTGACTCCGTGTGTGGGTGTAGCCAATACAATACATTTACACCTTTAAAATTGAGTATGCTCACAGGGATTGACTCTGACGCAAACACACACTCACACACACTCACACACAGACATGCAGGATCAAAGGTAACAATTGTTTCTTCAGTTATCAGATTTGAGTAATTCCAGGCCAACACAGGTGTTAGATTGTTTCTATTTCTTTCAAGTTTCAAAAGGTCAAGTGTGTGTTTTTTAGAAATTGATCTCAGGGGAAAGTCCTCTTTTTTAGCTAATTAGACAGATCCTTCCCTCCAAAGGCCACAAGTTGGCTTTTTTCAGGCTAAAGAAGTGAATTCTCCCTGGTGTCACTTTTTAATGAGCACAGCATACAAAAGAAATCACACAGTAAAATGGTAACGATGCACTGTGACAATAGTAATAGCTTGGTCATTAAAAACTAGCAGGGGCGTGCCTTGCACATGGCTCAGCTTTCTTTCATTGTCCACACCTAATTAAATTCTAACTAAGTGAGAGACACGGATCGTTTTGAAAGAAAAGACGCCCGAATGAAAACAGACGACATTCACAAATCCAATGCATCTAATTAGCAAACCGTTGACTGACGGGCAAACTGTCGTTTCCGGTCATGCAGTTGATGCCACCTTGAGTTTCTGTGTGTGTGTGCATGTGTTTGCAAAAGAAACAGCATGGGAGCCAAAGAGACAGAGACTGAAGGATGCTGCAATAAGATGTGGCAACCCGTCTCTATTCTGGGCTCCTTCCTTCAAATCACGCATCTGGTCTTCAGTGTTTGGTTGGCAAAAGCACATCAAGGACACAGTGTTCATTGCCATCAAGTATGAGTAAGACACTCAAGCATTATGAAAGATACAGACAACCCACAAGCACATTTTTGGTATTTTCATAGCTCCAACATGAAGTCAAGAAGACTTTATTCACCAAAAAAAACAACAGCATCAGTTGCTTGTTAAAGGCCTTAAATAACCTACATGTTTTTTCCTGGAAAGTGAATGCCTGAGGTTTTAGCAAATGCTAGTATTTCTTTAAAGAGAACGATGTTTCATTTTTGCAGGTTTTAATCCTAATTTTTATTAGTAGCTCTAACATTACAGATAAGTTAACTACTAAGAGACACCAAGAGTCTCACCTTTTGGGTCATTTTTATGCCATAATTGTCAACACACATTTTCCTGTTCAGTGAGCGATTATTACTGTTTTTTTTTGCACATCTTTTCATTTTACCTCTAAATTAAGTGGTTAACATAAAACTGTCTTATTTACATGACCATTTGACGGCTCATATTTCTTGCCCTGTAAGATCTTGGCAATAAATTTGATAAGTGTTTTTGTTGTAGGTCGTTAAAAAACATAACTCTCCTTAAAGTCCTTATTTGGACCTACTTTGATGTTCAGATAATGTTACTTTACAAATTACACATAAGGAAAACTGTGAGAAAATGGTCAAAACAGGAAATGGTGGCAGAAGAAATAAGATCACAAGAATTTGGCTTCACATATGGTTTCATGTAGCTGCTGCTAATAGAGGGAGCTGAGATGGATTAACACTTTCTGTGCTCACTGTCCTTTTCCAGCCGTCTGGGTAAGGCGGTGTGCTTTGGAGTCTGGTGAGGCCTGAGCGGCTGGGTTGAATCGTCCTCAGCTGAGACTTTTTACAAGCCTGTTTGTCCCCAGCCACAGGGGGATGAAAGGTTACACCTCCCGTCCACAGCCTTGTGTTTTATATTCTGCTCAACATACTTTCCATTCACCATCACCAATTAATCACACCATCAAGGACAAGCTGGCAGTCCTTCATGTTGTCTATATTTAGTCTCTTGTTATGCCTGCTCAATCTGTCTTTGACTCTTGCTCATTGACTTGCTTTCTACCCCCTTTCTGTCGCACTTTCTCAGTATTTCATTCCCTCTGCCTTTACTTGTCTGAGGGTTGTTTTGACATTTCCGCTGTTTATATCCTCCACAGGCACAACCATCTGCGGCTGACCCTGACCACACCGTGTTGTCCTCGAGGCATAGACCCATGTTATTATCATCCAGAGCAACATTCGTAGAGTGGAAAAGGATTGTCACGACCACAAATACACCGGTTTCACATTAGGGCTGCAGAGCTGCAGATGGAAGCGCACACAAATCCCTCATCCCGACCCAGCGCTTGGTCGGTGAAATAAAACAAAGGCAAACGGCGAGCCCGAGCAGGGATGGGGCTGCTGATAAAGATCTGTCAATGGCGCATTTCCATGGTACAGAGGGTCAGAAGAAGGGAGGGAGGGATGAAGGGAGAGAGGAGAGTTTCAGCGATTATTAAAAAGAGGTGCACAGCAAAAGGCCCCCAAGTTTTTTAGAGTTGCTCAAAAAAGTCCTACACGACAAACAAGCGTGTCCAAAATAAACATGTTTCTGTGTAGCAGGTTGCCTTGCAAGGAATTTAGGGAATGGGGCAGATTCCTATAAAGGCCGCTACCTTCAGACTACCTTTCCAAGACCACCCCCACCCCTCCAAAAAAACACTCCTCCATCAGCCTGTCAGTCTTGCAGAGGTGCAGACAGAGTTGTACTGGCGCGGCCTCGTGCTGATGATCCTCAGGATACTGATCTACAAGGACATGAAAAAGCCTTGCATGGAAAAAGGACCTTTCATCAGAGCAAATTCCACAAACACGGTGCCCCAAGTTGAAGCAAAATGCAGAAACCTGCGCCTGCTAGTGCTGATACTAGAACCAGGGCTGTAAATCAGGTTATCTCGCCCTTTTTTCAGCCTATAACAAGTCTGTAAAAAGTAATGTGTTAGACGTTAAGTGTTGCCCAGAAGTGCGGCTGACCTCATTTTGTTAATGTATTTTTTTGTGGCGGAACAAAGCTGTTGATGGTATTTTACTGAAGCAATATGACCCGGTGCTGAATTCCACAGGCACACATTAAATTACAGCCTAGTGCCGCTGAAAGCTGCACAGGACTGCAGTTGAAGATGTACAGTCCCTGTTTATGAGGGAAACAGACACTATCCACTGGGTTGGCCCTTCGCAAATGGTCCCTTTTGCCAAGTAAAGAGAGGATAATACTGAAAAGGGATTATATACAGCAGGGTAAGAATTCTTTCAAAAATAGCTTCCAGGCGACATCTCTCAACCACAGCAATTTGAGCTTTTTTTTTGAGTTTATAAAGGTGTGAATTTCTTCATCAGTTTCTCCCCTGAAGTTGCACATGATGCAATCACACGCTGTGGGTACATCTATCATGAAACACTGCCTCGAGTATACTGTCAGTTTTCCCAGGTTATTTTAACAAGAGGATAAGTGCTGGAGGAGAGATCCCAAAAGAGGAGTTGGTTTCAGTCTTGGGTGCCAAAAGGCTTGCAGGTTAGCTCTGATTGGACAAGGTCTGAGGACTCAGACAGGGGAAGAGATGGAGCAAATACAGGCATCAGGGGTCCTTAGTGAAGACACAGGGGGGGAAGAGAGAGGAAGCGAGACACTGTAGAGACAAAAAGAAAGTGAAAAATAGAGGTCCTCTTATGTCGCTTATCTGGGAAACATAAGGAATCTTAATAGAAGTGCAGGTTGTGTGCTCTGTGCTATCTCACAGGCGACAGAGGACGGGCCTGGGGGAATGCAGCATGCCTAAAGGAGCTTCAGTGCACCGCTGGGGAATTAATGGCAGAAAGCATTGCAATGCCTGGGATAGGAATGAAAGACTGAGGGACGACACAAAGATGTGGGGGAAAAAAAAGAGGCAACGGAAACCAGCAAACATCAGAGTCTGATCCTTTGACAATTTATGTTGGAGGCATAACATTTAGAGGGGCGTGAAAAATTCAGCAGGGAAGCTCGCCCACATGAACAAAGATGCGGACCAAACTGTTAGAGGAAGGAAGATAATGCAGTGAAATCTGTTTAGCCGTATGGTTCAGTTGAACCCTCGCTGTGTGTTTGTCTTCCCTCGGCTCCATGGTTTTCCTGCCTGGAGACCTTACAAACCTTCCTTAGTCAGCGTGCCTCAGACTGGAAGAGCATTATGTAAATCAACTGGGGCAATCCCTCTTTTTTTTTTTTCAACATGCATGTGCACATTCCCTGCTGATATTATCCAACTTAAACCCTCATTAATTAGCCAAAGATCAAAGTCATGTTATGCTGATGCAGAAACACCTCTGCACATCCTCTAACAAAACTTGCATGGTTGCATGACATGTAAAGATCAGTGAAGTTGCTTATTTTTGTATGTGAACTGCACTACAGCTCTACTTTTTTGTATATAACAGTTATTTCATCATAATTCAGTCATATCAAACATACTTTAAGGTGGAAATCACTGTGTTGAACAATATATGCTTTAGGAAGCAAGACTATTGCATATGTAAACTTTCTTTCACCTAAATAAAAGAGTGGAAGAATTGCAAGGATGCAGATCTTCCGTAAATGCTGGGGAGAAATGCAGAAGTATGATCGCAGATGGTGGATACAATAGCAGGAAAATGCATTAATTTAAAAATGACTCTGTCCAGTTTCTCCATCCCATTATGAACTAAACTTTTATGTTTGTTCTTGTTTAACCTCAATAGGCAAAGTATAACTAAACTGATTGGTTTTGACAGTTTAGGAAATACACATATTCACTTTCTTTTCCAGACGCTGATGAGAAGATTGATTCCGCTCATATGTCTGGTAAATATGAAGCTGGAGCCAGGAGCTTAGCTTAGCTTAGCATAAAAATGGAGAGTAAGAAAAAACAGCTTGCATGGCTTTGTATGAAGGTGCTCTGGCCACATAAATGTGCCTGATATTAAAGCACTTACAAACTGGTGAAAGAATTCCCTTGTCCTCTGTCTTGGTCTGCATGTAGACCATAACCAAACAATGATAATGCTAGCAAAGCCCAACAGTCATACAGGGATGGAGGCCAGCACATATAATGACCCTGTTATAAGCAGTTGGTTATTTCTACCCTGTAACAATTCCATAATTAGCATGCTGTCAGCAAACAAGCCTCCTCTTGTTTCGCTGGTTGTTTGTAGTTATTTTGGGAGAACTTGAGCAAGAGCCAATTAAAGGCTACAAAGGCTTAAGCGTAGCATATCAATTTTAGTATTCTGGCTTGTTGATCGAGCTTTCTGTGAATACCAAACAGAATGCCAGTAGCCTATTGTTATTGTTGCAGTCCATTTGGACCCTGGAGTTTACGACTGCCTTTCTTTGTGGGATTCTTTGTTGGACCAGTCAGGATCTGACTGACTCACTGTATCTCCAGCTCATGCATTAAGATGTTTGTTTTAGTAATGTGATCCCATTTGTCAATCTGTGACAGGCAGACTAACAAGAAAGTAAGTCAACGGACTGAGTGAAGTCGGGGCTTTTGGGGCTTTGGGATGAGCAGTGGCTCCTAATTGGTCACCAGTGTTTGTGTATGGACAGCAGCCAGGTGACTGGTCAAGAGGGCCAGCTGCTCCGTTGACCGGTCCCGCCTTTGCCTACAGCTATTAGCCGCGGTCCCATTCACTTGTTTGTTTGTTTTCCTGTCTTTGTTTGGACTCGATATTTCCTGTGTAAACTCAAAGAAACAATATCTGTTTAGAAAAGGAATACCCTCCCAAAAACTGTTTGAATGCACCTCAATGTGAGCTTATTTTCTCTCAGCAACAAGCAATTACCACATATCTCTAATGGAGATATATTTGTATGTAATATGTTTCTGGGTCAGACATGCTTTCCATCTGTAGCTCTTTCCCAAACACTCTAAATGAGCAAAAACCCTCGTAGGTTACAGGAAGTCATAACTTTTTGCATAGTAAAAAAAAATCTAACTATCTCAGCAAAATGAGTGTACACATGCACTGCAGCTTCATATTCACTCGCTCCGGGTCCGAGCAAACATACGGCCACACATAAAAAGGTAGAGCAAACTTGAAAGGCAGAGCAAGTCGTTTGATTAAGACCACACAAACACTCCAGCACATATCCCCACTCAACCTGGCAACCGAAGTTATAACTGCATTACTGTGGCCTGAGGTGTTAAATAGAGACTTGTATCTCTTAGACAGCTTAATTACTGTAATTTCAGGCCAAATATCAAACAACACTAGTGGTAAAACTCATGTTCTAGAGTGTAAGCCGCTGTTAACCACTCAAACTGATGCGTTAACACTGTCTGAGTATAAAATATGGATGCAAGATGGGATTTGCAGAAGTTGAATGCGGAATTCCCACAAGCTTGTAAAACTGGGTCTGCGAGTCAGTGGCCTGACTTTGAGAAATGCTCCATTATTGGTTCTGCACAGCTGAGAACACACAGGTTAACAATAGAAGTGTGCTTTTAATAATTAATGAAAGAGAGCTCTCATAGAAGAATGGACCTTCTGACAGAAAGAGACAAAAGAGTGCAAAGAGAGACAAAAGTGTAACATCACAGCAGCCTTACATGGAGCTGCATGCAAACAATAAATTTGACTCATAATGAAGATGACATCCTCTATAATTAAAGCCGATTTGTTGGTGAGCTCCTGTTTCAGGGATACAGGAACCTTAAGCTCCTAATCTTGTTAGAGGGATTGGCAATATAACCAACATATTCACCGCTGTTCTGTCCCACAGCATGACAAATGTGGAGCAGCTGTGATGGGAAAAAATGCATCAGTTTGTTTACCGGTTTATGCCCTGATGTTTGGCAAATCCCCAGGATTAAACTGAATGTGCAGCAATCAAGGTCTATGTTATTAAAAATCAGGGTGTAAACAGTCACATGCCACTTTATTGAGAGATATTCTGGAAAGTACGTCAGGCATCTTTATGGTCCAAAGTCATGCAAGTGATGCTAATCAGAGTTGTTGGGTTTTTTTTACTGAAGCTGCCATAAATATATCATTAGATATTCTGAAGATAAGCTCTGAAAGATGCGAGATAAGTGACTGAGAGGCATTTAAAGATTCAGGTCAAGCCAGTCAAAATTTATGTTCTAAGGCAAAACGGTTCCTGGAGAAACATCAGTGGTCTGACATGGTATGTATGTTCTTCAGTGCTGTGATACAGAAACCCAACACTATATTTGTTTACAACTGTCCTTCCTTAAGGTGTTG
>JAUZTA010000028.1:18540544-18552011 GCA_034780835.1 Ctenochaetus striatus | reverse complement strand
AGATTAAGCATAAAAAAACTGAGGGATAAATAGTTCTATTCTTTAATTTCTCCAATGAAATCAAGCTCATTTAAACTGACATCATGAGATGTTATTTTATAAAGATTTAGGCCGTTTTTTGTTGCAGTTTAGTGCGTCAGAAAATTAGATTTTCTGTCAGAGTTGAAAAGTTCAGATGTAACTGTATCTCATTACCAATTTAGTCCAATAAATCTTTAATCCTTCCCTCATTTCATTTCGAGTTTTCTTAATCAGCGGCTCTTGAGAAACACTTGATCTTCAATGAGGTCAAGTGTCACGTGAGCAGATATTTCTCTTTAATTTTTACAAATGTCTCTTGTCAGAAAGCGCGCTTAGATCTAAGCCTCGCCCTCAGCTGCCTCCAATGTGTCAGAGTGAAACAGTAAAAGGGGTTATGTGAGGGTTATAGGGCTAACAAGCCCACAGTCTGACCTGAGTTTGTCAGCGCCAATCTAGCTAAGTCAATATCAATGCGCTGACTGCTCCACCAGTTGACCTTTTCCTCCCTCTTTTAAGGCGTAAAAAGGGATTGTTGTTACAGTAGAGTGATAGGCTTTTATTGGCCTTTATAACTGAGGCTTTTGTTGGGCCTGTGTCCTGCTAATACCCGCTGGCAGGTCATTTAAACCTTGAGAATGCCTACTTTTTATAAGGTAGCTCACACACGAGTGAGAACTGCTGTCAACAATGGTCATCAGTGACGGTAAGTTAGAGACTGACCTTCCCTTTGCCCCCTCCGGTACCCTATTTTACGACATTTCTTGGGACTCAAATTTGTGTCATTTGAACATGTCCCCATCTCTGATCAGTACTTCACACGGGGCTTAGATGTTGTCTGTAGGATATAGCGTTCAGCTTTGACTAGATGCTTCGTTTTATGGGTCCCTTTTCCTCAAAGACGTGTTTGGACCAGAGAAGAATGCAGCTTTATCGTCGGGCGTTGGTTCTGATGGTGATCATCTCCGTCCTGTCATTGTCAGGGCATGCTGGTGTCATGAACTACCTCGCCGCCAGCACAGGCCTCCTTTTTTTTATTTTACAGCGGTGAGAAGGTGAAGACCAGGTGTGAGGTGCTGTTCAGGTCGTTGTGGCTATGACAGGGGAATGGGCCGTAAAGCCCCCGGGGCCATAGATTTATGGGTCATCTGGTGCTCTCTAAGGTCAAAGTTCAGGGATTCATGACTTGTCTGACTTAATATTATTCAACTATCTGAGGCGAACCTTGAACTGTGCAGCCAGCAACTTCTAACTATAGAGTCTTCTTAGAATTACACTCAGGATGTTGTTATTCTTATACAAGAGAGACTAAAGATAAATCACACATGGCACCTCAGTTCATTGTCAATACTGATTCTGCAGTTTTTGTGTAAGAAGTTCCCACATTTTGACCTTCAATGACATCTTCAATTGCCTCTTTGAAAGTTACTTGATTTAAGTTAAAATATACAACTTTGAAATGAGAAAAAAAAGTTAAAGGAAGAGCAACTGTTTCTTCTTCAGCTTTAAATTTGGCAAAATTTTCCATTGAACAAACTGGTTTTACATTTATATATAATTTCAGGAAAAACAGTAACATTTCTTTTTACTCATACTATTATTGCTGTGTTGGCTTTCCAACCTTCTTGTGGATTAGTTTACCGTCTCAGCTTTGCATTTCATGAATGCCCCCCCTCCAAAGGCAGGATACTGTGTTGTCCATCCCCTCTAAGAATTGCTAATGGAGCAGGTTGCAGAGTCTTTAGGACCAACACAAAAGCCTGAGGTTTGCTGTGAATGGCTGCCTCTCCTCCCTGGCCTTGGCTGCTACAATGGCTTTGTCCACACACACACACACACTCACACACAACTTCAACACATGCACCATGCTGGCATCTGTAAGGCCAAGAAGTGTTAGTATTTAAAAAAAAAAAAAAAGAAAAGTATATTCATTTCGCTAAAAGGAGCACCAGCCTTTCTAAAGTACATTTTTTCAATCTATATGACAGGGAAATGAGGGTTGGCACTCATCACCCACGCTGTGATATTTCAGCACACAGTGGTGTGAACATGAGGCGTGTGGGCAAGTAGAGGATAGGAAAAGTGCTTTCAATCATGTTGTCAATCATGCAAAGGTGAGCTGAGCAAGCTCTTCTTTGGCTGCAGAAGACAGTCTGCTGCACCGAAGTACATCTGAACCAGCTAACTAGCATGAAATATACAGTAGGTGTTTCTGAAATGCTCATATGAATTTTCTAATGCTTGATCCATTCGTACTGCTGTTTCTTATAAAATTCATAGCTACATAACGGTATTGACCCCTATGAACCCGGTTATATCAGCCCCCCACTTAAAAACCGCAGTGTAAATGCTTCACGCATGTGTTCTTGTTCACAGAATTACACCCTGACGTCAGCCCCACAAAATTAAACAGCTGCTAAAATGTTAATAAAGAAAGCAGCTCTAGCTGTTTAATAGATTCCTGGCTTCCTAATAAAATGTTCTACCGCTTTGTTTTACTGTCTCAAAGTATGTTAACCCTCTGCTGCAAGACCTTGTGTTGAAAAGGATCAACTTTTTTAGTTCTCTTTGACACAGTTACGTCCACTATAAAACATGTCCTTTTGGGAGAAAGTAACACTTTGACTTTGCCACCAAACGACCACCAAAGGATGCAAAAGGTGCAACTGTCCAAAGTTTGACCTGAACTGGTCACTTTTGTTTTCTGAGGCAACAGGAAGAGAATCACGTTCAGACATTCCTGCAGAGGTGAAGGAGAGGCAGAGGTCAACTGCGTCCTTCTGTGGAGTTTCACCGGATGGGCGGACATGTACATTCGAGTCTGTAATTTTAGCTTCTGTGTTACAGTACAAGTACATGGTGAGGGCAAGGAGAAAGCCTGAACATTAGCCAATGCTAGCAATGTAGCTTGTTGACCGTCTGTGTACGGTTTGTCTCAATAGACACTGAATATTCTGGTTATTCAAAGATTTACAGTTGAAAGTATGTAGGATTTAAGTGGATCTGTTTGTAAAATATCACAGAAATTGATAATTACATTCATAATATGTTTTATTTGTGAATAATCTACTGAGAATAAGACTTGTGGTGTTTCTCTTCGCTTAGGACGAGTATTTTATAACAGAGTCCAATATGTTGCACTGCCATGTTTCTACAGTAGCCCAGAATTGACAAACTAAAAACTGGTCCTAAAGAGGGTATTTTGCTTTTTTATTGAGTTTCATGGCTCTCCTACACACTTAAAGAGGAGGATGAGCAGATATTCACTCAAATGCAATCTACAACTTCACCACTGGATGCCACTAAATCCTGCACACTGCACATTTACTGTAAAATCATGCAAATGATCAAAGATTTATATTTCTGTCAATGCTAATCAATTATTGGACTAATTATCTAATTTCTGTGGCATTTTGTTGAACTATTTGGTTCAACTTTACATCGCAGTGTGACTGGATACCCATAATGCAGCTACATTGTGCATTTTGCATGATTTTAAAGTTGAACTAAACTTTGTTGGACATTTTGAACCCTCAGTCAGACAATTTTAAGCTGGTAATAACAGCTCTGTGGTTTGAATAATCTCTTGATATAGGCCTTCTGTGATTCATATGTTAAAGCCCTGATAAATGGTCACATTTAGACTTGCTGACATCATCTTCAGTTAGAGGGAAGGATTATTGTGGGTGAGCCAAGCTGCTGTAGATGTCAGTAAGTAGTTTTTTTTTTTGCAGCATGATAAATAAAGCATCTTTTGTCCACTTAATCATAAAGCTGTAACTGAGTGGCATTTTAGCACGTAAGAGCAGAGAGAGACAAACCACCGGATAAACCAAAGACTGACTGTAACGTTCACCACCGTCCCCACATCTTTGAGCAATTGATAGGGAAGGAAGGGGGAAGAATGTCGTGTGAAAGCTGCTCTGGAGATGAGGCGGTCAGTGCGGTAAAACGAGCTCTGCCATCGCTGATGTGCTACTAAAAAGTGCAGTCCCTGTGAACTGGAGTCTTGCCGGTGGTTGTATTTGGAAGCATATGTTCGAAGTAAAAAGGGGAGGGTCAGCAGAGGAGAGACGCCTCAGCCTGCCATACCTTTGCCGTGACTGGCTGCTCTGAGGTTAAAGGGGCCGGGCTGAGGTTAAGAGAGTTGGGTGGAAGGGGGTGGAGGAGGAGGAGGAGAAGTGGTGGTGGGTGAGGGAGACGAGGGTGGGATGACCATCTGGTTGAGCTCCTCCGTGTACACGCACACGCACACACCCCTCTCAAACACTCTCTCCCACGCACTCAGCCAGACATCTCTCTGACTTTTAACAGTCTTAGCTTTGATATGGGCTGTTACTGTGCTGACAGCTCTGATAGAGAAGGCTGACTGCTTCTGTCCTGGAATTAGAGCTCTGAGGATCTTGCATAGATATGGAGCCCAGAGGCTGAAGAGGAATCTAAGACTGGATAAAGTGGTGATAAGATCCTCTTGTGCTCGCCTTGAGAGAGTTGGCGCACTCTGAGGTAAGACCAGCAGGGAAATGACTGTAGATGTAATCTGTTTTTCTCAGAGGAATGTGCTTTTCTTTATAGTGAGGCTGGCAGAAAAACTACTTGAACAAGTGGAGATGTTAAATTGGACGAAAGCTAATCTCTGTATTTCTTCTGCGACTCTGCTCTTCTGATGCAGAAAACTTTATTTTAAATTTATTGGAATGGTTTAATGTGAGGATGGTTCAGTTATTTATCTGATCTCTATCTTTTGAATTATTTAGACATGCAGCACATCATTTGTATAACTGGGTCTCTGTGCAACTTTAGAACTTTTGCTCAAGTCAGAATCTTCACACTGCCTCCCATTGAGGTAGTGTGAAGGGTGCCAGCAGTTCCCTCTGCTACAAACTGAATTTACTTAAAAGCAAACGTGTTTGATGTCTGCTATATGACAGCAGCATGTGTGTGTGTTTGTGTGTGTTGAGCCTTAGTTCAGTCTGACCAGCACATGCAGGTGGTCTCCATAGTGTAGATCTCTGTGGAGTTGTCACTCCCATCCATTTGGTCTTGGAAAAACAGTCCCCCAGCCATGAGAGGAGGCCTCAACAAGCTGACCAAACTCCAGCCATGTAGCACCTCTGCACTGCATAAAATGAGCTGCTCTCTGGGCTTCTTGTCAGCTGCACTCCGACTTTCCAGCAGCATTTTCACTTCCAGCATTTCCATTAATGGATTTAAATCTGCAACAGACAGATATGCTGTGAATTCATTTGCTGAGAGTTGATTTTCAGCTCTTAGTTTTATGATTCTCAGTCTGTTTATTGGACCATTCGGTGACAAGTTTAACCTTAAATGCTTGTTTGATTAGAAGTAATGTGCAACTACTTTTTTCTCAGAAGAATCTTATTGTCTTTACTATTTTAATCTGGCCTGAAGTCTGACAATCTTAGCTTTCACATGGGCTACAGCATCTAAAGTCATTTGAAGATGTTTGTGTATACCAGGATAGCAGGGTGCAATAATACACCGCATAACTCCAAAGTTAGGACATATCCTGTCTGACAGAAAAATCTGTTTTCATGAGTTCAAGCTCAAGTAAGCAGGGACTATGAACAGAAAATCTTGTTTTTCTCTTCAAGTAGAGCCTATCCTGCATCGCTGAGTAGGCACGAGCCAAGTTAAACATGTTGGGCCGGTCCAAACTGACAGAGAGCACTGTGTTGGGTTGTGTGCATGTCCATCATCCACTTCCTACTGGAATATAGACAGTAATTCAGACCAGAAGCTGCTTATTTTTCCTGTGCTCTCTCTCAAGGGTTGTTAATCTAATGCCTCAGTGTCTGGATTTTAGGGGACTCTGGTCAAAGTGTTGTTGAATACTCTTTAAAATGTCACCCACGGCAGTATTTATTGGTCAGTCACAGTATGTGGTCCTGCAAGAGGTTTGTAATCCACAAAGTGATAAATAACTCGCACTGTAGTTAACACATGATGCAGAGTCTTTGCTGCGTCTCTGAGGTGAATACAGATCTGAGGTTTATTTGTTCCTCAATGAAAGAAAGTTTGCTCCCACTCGTTCTTTGAGTTCCTTTTATAAAGAGATTGTTGAAATATAAGCTTTCTGTTCAGCAAATCAATCAGAGTTATTGTGCACTTTTTTTTTCTAAAAGACAGACCTTTTCATTCATAAAAATATCCTATGGGATGCTTTAAAAATCCTCAATCACTGGAAGCCATTCAAGCATGTTTCCAGCTCCCCTCTTTCACCTGCTGCCTCACGTTTTATCTCTTTTGTGGAGCAGGACATGTTAACATTTTCATACATGTCGGCTGCCCCGTTTTGGCCTCAGTCTGATAGAACCCCCCCCCTCCCAGCTGCCCTCTGGCCCTCTGTGGGCAGATCAGTCAGACATGCAGGCCTGCAGCTCCCAAAGCCATGTTAACAAGCACCTTTACAAAAGAGTGAGGGGCTGTTAAACATTCAGGACTGCAGGGGTCTGGCCAGTGTGGGAGGAGGGCAGGGCAAGGGGGAGTGGAACAGAGAGGAAGGGGGGAGTAAAAAAACTAACCACACAAACCATAGGACCCTTGTTTGGAGAAAAACCTTTAAAAGTCAGCGCAAGTGATGAGTCACTGATTTGGCAAGTCAGTTTAAGTAAGTTAAGTTAGTTTTCTTAATGCGTCTGTTATTCAGAAGGTCAGGAAGTGATTTTAGCAGCTGGAGAAAATGAACTGAGTGACATTTAGAGGAGAAATTAACATGCAAGCAGATGTGGTTGTGTGAGAAAAGGGGGCTTTGCCTAACATCGAGCCATGTGCATTCTTTATGCCTCTTACGGGCCTGGCTTAAGTTCAGGCCTGACATTCCTGTGAGTCAGGTTTGGCTGTGTGATACATCCTTGCCGAGGCTTGGCCAACATGTGAAAGCAAACATCTTTCCAAGAAATGTAGCGCATGAGTAAGTCTGCGCCTGATAAACTGCAAGGCTGTGAAGTCAGAGTCTCTCGGCTCCTGACTGAACCTGCCTATAGTTAGCTATCTCCCATGGGAAACCCAAGCTACTCTCAAACAAGGACACATTTTTGCGGGTTATTTTGGTCTCATTAGCAAGTCAAAAGATGTGAATGGAACAAGAGAGTGTCTGATTTCTCGCCCCCATCTCTCATCTGAAGACAGGTTATCTGGGTTTGAGGGCTTTAACTGTCATGTATGAGGAGATAACACGCCACATATTCAGGAGAGAAAAGAGTTCAAGGAAGATAAACAGGCTCTAGATGGAACAAGCCTTTGGTGGATTCCTCACAAAGGCGGCATTGTTCAGGACATCAGGCATGTTAATGGGATGTGTCATAAGCCAATCCGCCTGACATGACACTTTGTGGTACAATAAACGAAATCCAAAAAAAAAAAGGCCATTAATCCACTGCAGGATGGAGGAGAGCATGCCACTCTTTGGCAGTGGCAAGGCCGCGGGTGCTGACTTGTCCTTGAGGAAGATGAGTTGATATGAATAGCAAATAGCCGCCTGGGCTGGCATGCTGTGTGTGTGTGCATGCTTGTGTGTGTTTGTGTGTGCAGCAGTTAATCATCCAAGAGAGGGTCTGGTGTGCCACTATCTCAGAAAGAGTTGTCACTAAACGAGAAGCAGGGTAAACAGCTGACACTGACAGGGTGTTTATATGCCTGTATGTGTGTGTGTGTGTGTGTGTGTGGACAAGTTTCCTCTATAGAGTCCAGTTTTCTATATGTCTGCATGCCTGTGTCTTCATGTATGCATAGGAGCTGCACACTCCCGGGGACAGCCAGGCATATATATCATTCCAAAAGAGAGCGCAGATTTTCAGGCCCCTCTACTGTCACACTGGTTTTCAAAGGCTGCACCGGAGTGTGTCTGGTTTTCTCAGCTGTCTCTCCGCGGCCCTCTATGCCCTTGCTGGCCAAAGGAGGAGGGGGGGGGGGGACTGTTGCTCAGGGGGAGGTATTGTGAGGGCCAGGCTGTCGGACACTGGCCTGGCTCCCATTTGATCTCAGTTAGTGTCCAGCAGCCTGTGAGAGATGACCACAACTGGACACACATTCATCTTCTCTGCCTGTGTTAGTCTGCTTGGTTCAGAAAAACAGGAAATAAAGTAGGTATAGAGTGACTATAGGCAGATTTAATTGATTAGCTAGGATAATTCATAATTAGCCAAAAAAATAAAGTTTTATAATGGATTCACAAACTTGAACTCAATGCAGTTTCTTTGTCTCAACTTGAATGTTTTATATTGCAATTTTTTAATGCTAATATATAATAGAGTGAACTGTTTATATTGTCAAAAAAACAAATAACTATTCATTATCTTAGAGATTAAGTTTCTAATTCATAAGCAATAACTTCTCACAACTCTTAACCCTTAAACTCAAGACATAAACAATGAGGTTTTTCCACTAGAGGCTTCCTGGTATGAATGCTAGCCATGTGGCTAATGTTAGCATACTTAAAATTCATACTGCTATTTAATCTGAATCAGCAGGTTGACCCGATGACTGTTCTAGTCTTGTGCTACCATTTAGTCATCATCCACAGTTGTACCCCACATGGCTCCTCCCACACAAAACTTACATAGTGCGTTTGCTTAAAAGTAACTTTTGACAACAGGGATTGCATTCATCCAGTATATTTTTATTTTATTTTTATCATGCTGGACACTTTTCTTTTTCACTGTCCTTGTCACTTCTGCATGACAGTCAAGTCTGGTAAAGTGGGGATGTGTAGAAAAGCATCAGTGACTGCTGCCACCACACACACACACACACATTCTTCAACACTGTGCCAGTCTTTGATCTCCGTGCTCTATTTTTCCCCGTCCACCGCGTTGTCAACGTCCAGCTGAGTATCGGTCGACCCCATCCGTTCAGTCGGCCCCCTCCTCTGTCCATCTCTCCCCTGTCCAACTACTTCACCTGTCTGGCATCGTTGTGTCCGTGTGAGGGATGAAAGGATGATCAGACACTCGCTGCAGCAGGTTGGAAAACAAACAGCCCAAAGAAAAAGCGGAGATGAAGGGAGAGACCAGGCTTGTGGACATTCCCCATATGGTGGCCCTGTCTTAAGGCCAGGCCTGTGTTTTTACAGACCCCAGACTCAACTGATCAAGGCAGCATCAGATCCCATGTGGTGACCCCTCCTGGGACATAGTATGACGTAGCACCTGAGCAGGCTGAATGATGACTCATTCAGACCTTAGCTGTCCAGATAAGGTGAAACCTAAAGATTTAACAGCCAGCGTCTGGTGTTGTTCTTGCCTTTAAGTCAATGGCAAACTAAATTACAGTATAGGAAAGGAATGTGAGGTCTGTGAAGCATTGCCAAAGACTGACCGAACGTATAAGCAAGCCTTCGTTCACTGTGCATTTATGGATAGCAAGCTGCTTGTTATTGTCACGGTAATGAGATCGGACGTCACCTCGTGAAGCTCTGGGAATTTCCTAATGGTCTCTATACCCTCAAAAGCCACATGAGAAGGGCACATGTTTAACTGCCACCACAACAGCAGTGAAAGGGTATAGTTCTCTTTATGAGTGTCTTTATGAAGTGGACTCATCACTGAGAGGAAACCCAGAAAAGCTTGCTCAGATACTATAAATGGGCTCTTTGGGGGGGAGTTTGGTCCTCATTAAAGGGACAGTGATGGTGTGATTCAGCTGGTGGTTAACGTTGACTGGAATGCCACTGACATTAGAGAAAGTGGATCAGATGCAGTTAGAATAGTGCTATTTGGGGGCTGGTTAATGTAAAGATTTGTCATTTAACATTTCTTTTTCTTGTCTACTTCAACCCCCCCTCCCTCCACTTTCTATCCTCCCCCCAATTTCTCCTAATTTCCCTGCACCCCACCCCCATCTTTCCATTTTTTTTGCTTTGTCTGTCCTTTAAAAAGAGAGTCCGATGAGCCTGGCGAGTGCAGCGGTGTCAGCGGCCGGCTTCCAGGGTGGGGCACGCCAGCGAGACTTAATGATGGAGCAGAAAGTCAGTAAGCTGACCTCCGGCTTCCAGCGCAGCTCCACCTCTGATGACGACTCAGGCTGCGCGCTGGAGGAGTATGCCTGGGTACCACCTGGCCTTAGACCTGAACAGGTGAGCAAAGTATTCCTTACGATAGACTCATTTTTGTTATTCTTAGTGAAATTCATGCGGGTGTTGTGAGATGAGCTCAAACAATCCTGCTTGGTCTAGATTTGGATCTGGACCACAAAGAAAACTTAGTGCATGATAATGTTCTGTCTGATACTGGTACCTAATTCATTGGTTCACAAATCATTATTTTCCCAAATCACCACCGTGAGTAATGGTGTATTCTCCTGACAGTGAATAAAAACAGCTCCGACCTGGTTTTGGCTCCCTCCTAGCCCATTTGCCTGGCCCAGATAAATGCTGTTCAGCACATTACTGAGTAACATACCGTGGAGTCTCTGGATAACAGCACCTATGGGACGGACTGTATATTTCATAAAACTTTTGCCTGTGTGAGGCAGACTTGTCGGCCTCTATCAGACAGCCACTTAAAGGCAGGATGTGTGTACTTTTATTTACAAACTAGGGTTTGGCAAAGTCTGCTTGTGATTATCAGAGATCTGTTAAGAGGAGGACTCGGTGGGTCGAGCCCACCGAGGCTGGCAGCATCAGGAATCAGGGGGCTGTTTTTTTTTTTTAACAAGCCTCAACTCTTCACAAACTAAAGGAGGGGCTGTTAGTTGTGTCCGCAGGGCAGCCAGTGTGATGTGGCACTCGCTTTTTCTTGCTCTTCATCTCCATGTCTCTCCATCCTGCTTCCCTTGTTAAACAACACACATGGAAGCAATGAGGGGTAGATGAGCACAAAGTGATCGGTTCATAGCCAAAGAAAACCTAAAAATCCCCAACCTGCAGGGCCTTTTTGTTCTGGAAATGCATGGGTCAACTGTAATGCCTTTACTGCAGCCATTGCCCTGAATGGGCTGTGCATTATGGGTCATCATTACAGTGAAGAAAGACATAGGGTCGGGGTGATAACTGAATGTCCCCTAGCCCCTAGGGAGCTGGATGAGGGGTAATAGCAGCATGAAAATGTGCATAATTTATGGTGGGGGGCAAACGTTGGGTTGATTGTCAGGGTAAATTGCTGTAACCCCCCCTCCCCCCCTCTAGACGGCCAAAGCCACAGGAAGCCCTCCCAACACACAAGGAAAGCACATCCCACCTCTTTATCTGGTGGACTGTAATAGCCCCTCCCTCATAAAGTTTAGTTTTCAGTGGTCGGCCCCAAGGGTCAAAGTGCCAGCGCTACAGGCTGCTTTGTCCTGTCCCTATAGAGACAAGCATATGAGTGGAAAAACACAATCGTTAAACTGATTTGACCTGTTGACCCGTTGGACTTGTTCAGTATGGATTTATGAAGAAAGCGATTCATTCATGATTCATTCAGTGCTATCATTAAATAACTCTGGTTAT
>JAUZTA010000028.1:18373534-18390145 GCA_034780835.1 Ctenochaetus striatus | reverse complement strand
AGTTTAGATCATTTTGTCCAGTCCCTCTACAAACAAATACTTTCACTTCTGTTCATTCCTTTTCTTTTCCATGCATATATTTCCTTAATTTACAAGAGAAAAACACTTCCCTTCATTAAATACAGCCCAAATTGCAGTAGCCTGAGGTGGATGCATTGGAGATGAGCTCGTTTCTTGAAAACTCAAATTACAAATGGCAAGGGGAGACCTGACAATAAGGTCCAGCACCAACTGAGCTTCAGTTCAGTGATATATTACAGCTAATCCGTCACCATCGACTGGTGTGAAGCAGAGGAGGGTCCGATACACCCATGTGTCAGACATACGCCAAGGGCAGGCAAGGTTCGTCTTTGAACTCTTAAGTGGAGGTAACAGAGCTCATATTGGCATGATTGGATTAGACATGAAATACCGTCAGGAGTTTGTGCACATGGGAAATGAAGTTAAAAAGCTTATTTGGTCGAAAGCACATCTGAGTCGGCCTTATCAAGACCTGAGAGACGATGAGACGAAGAGAAACAACGGATTTCTTTTGTCTGCTGAGATATTCGTGGTAATTAGTTTGTTTCATGATGAAGTAAGTCTAAGACAAGTAAACAAGATATCTGAACAAAAGACAACAACAACAACAAAAAAAAACTTGCAACATAGCCATGTCCAGATTCAATTTCCTTTTGCCTCGAAATGAAGGACCGATAGATTAGGTTTGGAGTCTGGTTCAACTGCAATTGAATTATCACAGAGCGAATGGCTTCGGTTACATGGAGAACAAGCCACGTCCAATCAGTGTCTATTTTCAGAGTGAGACGCTCCTAAACATCAGTCAAATACACTTTGTTTGAATAGCAAGAGACTGAAAAATGCTGCAGAGGAACAAACTGTTGATGAGGGTGAATTGGAGGGAAGATGGAGGAAGTAAAAGTGAACCGAAGAGGGAGTGAGGATGAATGGTGGAGGGGGGCAAGAGATGGAGATGAGGGGAGGGCAGGGTGCATACGAGGAGGGGAGATGGAGGAGGTGAAGAAAGACTCAGAGATAATATTTGAGAGAAATATGGCTACACATGTCAGCAAGCAGCGCAAGACGTCAGCATTGTGTAAAAATAACCTGTCCAATTATGAAGAGAGACTGCTCGGCTATACTGTATACATCGTCTGACCCCTCCCTCCTCTCCTCATATATACACATCTCCTGTATATATTTAGATGCAGTCATATATTGCCTCTGATAATGTGATTCCAGAAAATAGATTGAAATTGTTCACTGTCTTTTATAAAGATGGATTGTTCTGTCAATATCCTATGGCTGGCTAGCGTTAGCTCGCCACGCAGCATATGACTTTCCATTCCACGGCAAAAAATGGTGTTTAATGCTTCCCAGAGAATGTATGGCTGCTTCTGTTTCCATTATCCATTTAACAGCCTCTAAAAGGAGGATTTATTTCTGTAAATTAGCTCCTGTATAACATGATTGTATCATGGATCATAAACTTTAAGTCAATACAACATGGGGATACGGTGGTTAGAGGGTGAAAACCGCCTGTTTCCCCCTCCTGCGTGCACAGTATCCGGCAGGTCCGGTCGGAGCAGTGGCAGCTGTTCTTGGTAGAACTTTATCTTATTTTTTCTCTACAATGCTTCCCAACGTCCCACAGTAGCCATTTGCTCATCAGCCTATTACTTTCAATAGGCGTCAGAGTAATTGGCTATTTCACACATGTAAGGGTTGAGCTGGCAGAGGGTAAAGGCCAGGCAACCAGGCTGTCAGTGTCCTGCTCCACAGTCATCCATCAATTATTATCAGGCACAAGGAAAGCCACTGCGGCCCTGAGCCGGCACTTTGTCAAACCTCATCCAGGGCTCCCTGGTTAATCCATTAACATGTGTGAGCTTTAGCAGTGTGAGTGTGTACTGTGTGCCTGCGTGAGTGTGTGTTTGAAGCTTTAATAAGATGTTTAATGTTAAAATTTATCCAACGCGATTTGGCGTATAGTTATACACAGAAAATTATACCATTTTGATTCAGTCATTAACAATATAGGAGTTTCTTTAACCAGATTTTTCTTAACTGCATCATAAGTAAATTTATCTTGCAAATGTAGATCTGACTTTAAGTTTGCTGTAATGCTAATCATAATAAAAGGGATTCCAGTTGTTTTAAAAGCAAGTTCAGACCACTACACATACATACTACACATGGATAGTAAACAATAATTTGTGCAGCATGAGGGACTAAAAAATACAAACCTTCATTTTTTTGTGAAAAAGGATTTTTTTTTCTGCTCCCCATAAGACAAATAAATTACTTTAATACCCTGTAGCAGTTATTTTATATTTGTGTGGCCCAGGGATGCACAGCAAGAGAGGAGAGTTATGTACAACTGCTGTAAGTGTTCTGCTTTATAAGTTTACCTACAACCTGAAAAAAAATAATAACAAGATTTGGCATTTTTGTTTCGGTGTAGAGACCAAAATAAAGAAATAGTGATGAAGAGGGTAAAATATTTATAATCCTGCGTCATGGTGTAGACTACTGTGATTCCACTGTACATACCTTCAACCTATGAGCTGATTTACAGCTCAGCGCTGAGTTTCATTTTCTGATAGAACAAACAAAAACCTAGATAAATGTGCCAGACAAGATGAGGCTGCATGCCCCAAAATGGCTGTTCACTTTGTTTTTCATCCACTTTGTGATAAAAAGCAATGAGGAAAAGGTTGTTTTGTCTCACCGATGAATAGGAGACTTTTTACTGTGCAAACATTACTACAGTGTGTAAAGTGATGCTGTTTCATTTGTTGTGTTAGAGAACTGTAATCACTGATTAGTTTCACAGGGGAGATTGCTTTTTGATGCGTTCGACAGAAGAAGATTACTGAACCTTTTTATTCTTTCCTCTTACTTCCAACAAACTGCAACATTGGACTGTAACTGGAAATTTTGTAGGCGAAAACAACAGCTGATTATGGCTGTGATCACCTTAGCCCAACATGAAGGTAAAAAAAACTGCATGTCATCTAAAGTCGCTGGGTTGTAACTCCAAACACGTAACTATAAATCCAGCTTTACCCTCAGTTATCATGATACTTCAAGTAAAGAATTGGACAGATAATTTATCCACCAGGAGGAAACTGATGATAACACACAACATTTCGGACTGTGATAAAGTTCGAAAGCAGGGATGGCAGATGAGAAAGAAAGAGATAAAGCGAGAAAAACTGAGCGACAGATGGGTTGTAATTGTTGTCTCAACCTACAGAGTCAGGTGAGAAGCTGCTTGGCAGGTTTTCTGACTGTGCTAAAACACAGCCTGTTCCATGACACCAGTGAAATGGCTCGCCTGGATCAACAAAGAATTTTTTTCTTTATTTAGATTCCTCATTTGCATTCACTGCGATTATTATTTACATCTAACAGCATCAGGAAGCCTGCAAACTGCCGGATTCTCTGCTGAAAACTGACCGCCATCTAATCAGCTTTAACATTAATCAGCATCTAATCAGCTTTAACATTATTGCTTTTCCTGCTCCAATGCAACTTTTACTCATCAGTTCAACCATATTATCCTCAGCTTACTTGTTAAACAAGGCACTTTTTTTTAACATGTATGGATCTTTATGCTGCAGGGTAACACAACACTGCATGCATCTCTATATTCATAAAAGGCAATGAGTCTCCCTCTCTGCTCCTGCCATCTATTCATCTCTCTCTGCAGTAAAAACTAGGGGTGAAGATAAAGGAGGGAAGGCTGCTGGTTGGTTGGCTAGTTTGCAGGCTAGGTCCCTGCTGACAGGTTGTGATAGGTGTCATCTATCACCTATGAAAAGGCCTGAGGGCTCACCACACCAATCACACTAGTGCCAGATGTTACAGCCGAAGCACCACACACATCCAAACACATACACACACACACACACGCATGCATACAGAATCATAAATCACACACAAACAAACAACCTGACATTCAAACACATGCAGAAAGATGCCATTGATATGCACAATGAAATCATATATACACATGGATGCATGAGCAAAATCATATTTATATATATATATATATATATATATATATATATATAATCTTTCCTTTGCAAAGACACTGCAGGAGCATAATTTGGAGGAAATTTATCTACCTGTAATTTGAGCAATTGTCCTCAAGATTCATGGTAGCACAACAGGTCTACTGGAAGCATGAAGAGACACTCTGAAATGCCTCCAACCTTGCATGAAGAATGAGGACAGTGACTTCGCCATCAAGTGTTTACTATAGACAAAGAATGGAGGCCCCCCACTGTCTCTGACGGACATGTGCAGACAAAAGGGAAGGCCACCACGCTGCATGAGCAATTACAGCAACAACTTCACTTCCCTGTATCCCTCGAGGGGCCAGACATTATGAGCCCACCTGTCAAGTACCCACATGCCTTTCCACGGTTTCACTGGATGCACTCAGGAGCAGAAACTCTCAATTAGTCAGAAGAAAAAGACCATTTCAAGCCGAATCTGTCACAGATTCCTTTAAAAAAAAAAAACAACTCCAATTAAAAGGATGGAAATGAAAATGAAATCAGAATTTTAAATCGTAATGTCCAAATGCTGACGTGAGGTTAACAAGGTCCAAACAATTTTAATAAGCCGGGAGATACACACACATCCATACACAAAAATAAGATTGCTTTTAAAAGTCTTTTCCCTCATGCTATGCTTGCTAACGAAGTCATCCAATTACTGATTGGAAATTGCCATATTAGAATTTGTAATAACCCTTCTGAATAGCGTCTCCCCTCTAATATGATTGATCGCTTTTGCTTAACCACCATGGTCACTGAATATGATTCATTCACTTTTTAATCTGCGGCATTATTCAAACGCAGCCCTGTGAGTCCGGGTTTTGTGTCAGTGAGGCTGAACGCTCGCCGGTTTTGCTGTGTGTTATTTCTGCTGGTGTGTTTCTGAGCTGCGTGAAACGGGGGGGGAGCAGAGGAAGGGAAGGGCCGATGTTGAGGTAATGGACCTCTTCATGCTCCGTGCTCCTAGCATGGCTGAGAGGTATGAAGGGCGATCCTATGGCTGCCTCTACATTACACTCTGGGATCCACTGAGAGTAAGGCAGCTGTAGAAATGTTAATGTTGATTTATCAAGATGGACTGTGATGGCTGCATTAGACTGGAGTTTGAACTGTGTACCACTGGTTTATAGAACTATACATAAATCTGAAAAAGGAAGAGGCGTTTAACGCATAAAGATAATCTTTGCATTGCAAATGTACTTACAGTGCAGCAAACCCCGATTAATCTATCATGGCTGCAGATGTCTCGTAGCTAAACTATTGAGTCCAATCTGAATAATTCATCTGTCGAATCACAAAAAGATGCTAAAAGACCTTTTTTTTATTTTTCATTATTAACAGAAGTTACAGTTTCAGCATGAAAGAAGTGTGAGACAAGTCCCCTGGCACAGGAAAGACAGAGCTCAATAAATGATGTCGACTCGCTGTTGTGGTGACAAAATAAATTTCAATTACGGCCATGTGAAATTGGATTTCCGTGGAGCATTAGGGGATTGAGAATCGTTGAAAGGTTTCACGCCTGTGCTCAGGTCCTTTTCTTCTAGCCGACAGCGCGTCTCGGTCACGGGACCCGCAGCTTGTTGCTGCTCAGCTTCAACACTGGCTTTACTGGCAGTCTTATGAAATCAATAAGTCACTTTGGACAGATGTGTTTTCTCTGGTAACAGCTCACACAGAATTAATACAGATGATTACAGGCTGCAGCCATTCTGGGTCATTTTCTTCTCACCTGATGACCTTCAGTGATGACTGGGTTCTCTGGATGAACAGCTTGTGTCCACTTTGTCACATTTGCTGATCAATATCATGCAGAGTTGACTATATAATCACTGTAAATACTGTTTGTGAGGTAAAAAAAGATGTGTAGATACATCAAACATGGGATGGTATATGATACATTAAAATTCAGTTCACAAAACAAACCAAGCAGTACTCAGCAGTTAAGACAGTTGCCATCAACCTCATTAACAGGAGGGACAGAAAGAGCATTTTAAAGACATCTAGTGGAAATTTGTGTGCAATATTTCCTAAACTTTAGAATGATAAAACAGCATCAACAGATTTTTTATGATAAATTTTGAGGTTGCAGCTCAGCTTTTAGGCCATTAGAGAGACGGACATCAGCTTGGAGTCTCAATCCAATCACTCTGGACAGAAACTCCATTAAACCTCCACCAGACTTGTCTTTAGGGTGGTCACTGAAGTGTTAATGCCAGCTAATTGATACACGAGAAAAGGGGGATTTTGGGGGCCGTCCATCTGGACCTGTCTACCTCAGGGTTAACTTCAACTACACATGACCCTGTTGTCTAGTGACGCATGACCCCAGCCTCTGGGTCCTTGGAGCACGGAGCGATGCCAGCTTGGACATCACATTCAGTGTTCAAATGAAACCTTTGTACACCCTTTTCTTTCTCTCTCCATCTTTCCCCATCTCTCACTCACTTTTCCTGGAAAGAAGAGTCTCGTACATTCAGTGATATTTACCTCTAAAGAGTCTTATTTTTCAGCCTGCTGCACAGTTTCACTGTTGAATGGTTTCTCTGAATGGACCTAAATGTGCCAGGCTTCAGTGAGAGACTCATTTTCACAATGGGCAATAACAATAAGAAATTCGCCCTTGTAGTCCTGCTAAATCCTGATGTTATGTACCATCCTGCCCCGGGAGAAGCCTTCATGAAGCCGGGCATTACTGTCAGAGAAGACACTCTCAGTGCTGTTAAAACATTCATCTTTGTTGCTGCTATGCTTTCCAGACAAGTGAACACTATTGAGGAATGACAGAATAGTCAAGGCTTGTAGTGCTTTCGCTACATCGAGGACAGATTTCTAGGAGATATACTTTACCATAAAGCTAAAACAGGACACTCCACTCTCAGAATTACTTTTTGCATGCAGGAGAGCAGACGGTTATCTTGCAGACATGTCTCTGCATGCTCAAGGGGATGTCAAGATAGGCTTTCAGAGACTGAAGTCCTCACCCGTGCTGGCATGCAGAGTATCACACTTAGGAATTAACAGGTCAGATGGGGTGGACATGGCACCGAGAAACACAGCAGCAATATATGTAGCAATGGACATCAATGAAAGTGCAACAGCAAGAATGCAGATGAGACATCAAGTGAAGAAATCAAAATGTTTCATGTCATTACATACAGGTCATGCTATCTAACCATGACACCAGATCATAGGATTGGCTTTTGAAGTTCTTCAGACCACCTTTAACCTGACCGCTGGTTCTAAGCATCTACTGGAACAAAGCCACTGCTCTTAAGGAAGCTATCTTCAGAACTAGCGAGCCCTCATGACATATGAGAACAGTGTTGCATCGTCAAACAGAACCTGAATCCAACTTCCCTGACTTTACAGTGTTAAAATAGGGAGGGTTTCCTTAGTTATTTTGCACAACCAAAAACATGGTTTTACACAGTGACAGGTCAGGTGTGCAGATAAGAGAAAGTAATCTGTGTTTCTCTTTTAAGCTACTTAAATTTCAAGCAAACAGAATGCAACACTGCAAATCTTATTCCTGCATGTAAGTCGAACCCTCCTCCACGGCAGCAGGCTTTCATCCTGTGAGCGTCGTCATTCAGAACAGCCATAAACACTGTTACCTTCCTATTTGGTTCAAACAAATCTTTCAGTGTGTTTTTAGGCTTAACAACCTGCTTTACAAGCCGAAATGTCTATTTTTCATCATCATATTCAGAATCCACCATTCACTATTTCTAAATTCCTTAAAAGCAAACCAAGTAGTGCCGTCGTTGCCCGGACATTTATGTCAACACATGCTCTTACTGCAGGCACACTGTTACAGTTGATTAACTGTTCCATCGCCAATGTGTTCACATGCTGCAAGATTTGCTGGATATCACTGAGTGTGTGATACGTCAGCCTGGTTATGAATTCCAGTCAATGACTAGACCTCATTTCCATATTATGCTCAGGCAGCTTTGATTTGAATATCACTCTTCCCAGTTCACCACTCCAGCCTTTAGAAGCAGGATTGGAGGTTGAGAGCTCTCAGCGGGGGGTACTCCAAACATGGAGATGGAAAACTGACTGTGTAAATTTTTTCACTCAGAAAATTCTCACATTTCCTCTGATAAAGTGAGTGCTTTATAAAAAAAAGGGAAGCCTACATAAAAAATGTTTTTTTATGTAAGATTATTTGTGAAAAATAATTAATTAAATGAGTTTTTTAAACACATACTGCCTTTTATTTTTTTTCAGTCAGTACATGTATGTGATTGTATGTGCTTTCATGTGAATGAGTTGTAATGAAAAGTAGTGCAGAGGTCGAGTGTTGGTAAAGATGCAGATAACAGCAGCCGCCCATCGAAGCAAACTAGCATCTAATTTATTAGAGGGTTTGGATTCTTTATCGAGTACATCACACAATAACAGGTGAACCACCTCGTTGCCAACATGCTTGAGTTCTTTAACTATATATTCAATATTGCATATTAAAATCCTCTACAGTAAAATGACAAAATTATTCTTTCATGCACTTTTTCCTGAAGGTACATTCATACTAAAGCTTGTTCCACTTCAACCCAAAACAGCCTTTTTTAGTCGGTCTTCATCTAGAAACCAGCTTTTTTTTACAGAAGACAAAACTTAATAAGAGATTTTGTAATCAATTAAGAAATACATTCTGGCCATTTTAAACTGCGCCAAATAGCAACAACAGGTCAGTGCAACGTTGCAGTGATGCATCATTTTTACTAGAGCCACATCTGTAAGGCCACTACTGAATGATTTTTGCTTATCATAAATTTAAGTGTTTCCACATTCTGTGTGTTACTGATAAGCAACCAAAAAATGCAGTAAGAAACTAGTACAAACATGCTTTAGGCGCAGAAAATTTATAAACAGTATCACCTTCAACCTACATTACCTGCCTTATTACCTCAATTTCCAAAGAGTTGGAAGATTGTGAACAAGACATAAACTCAATTAAAAACAGTACAGAGGCAATGCAGTTTACATTTTACCTCATCGTATTCACTGATCTTTTTTAAATGTATGCTCATTCAGAATTTGATGTTGGCATCACATATTAAACAAGTTAGTACAGAAGCGTCCACAGACTGTGAAAGTCGTGTCATTGCACCAAAGACACCTGTGTGGGACGCTCCACAGGTAAACAGGCGTAGCATGATAACTAAGTATGAAAGATTCATCAGGCTCAGTTGTTAACAAGCAAGAATCAAGAGACTTTGTCTACAAAATAACTGTATAACTGATGACACGTGGGCTTGAGAGTTGCATAATTTCAGTTTACCCCAAAACATTTAGCCTCATTTATTATTTTCAAAATGTTCACAGACTCCATTAGTATATTTTAGGTTATTCAATGATAAATTCACAACCAGAATATGAATATATGCAAAAGCAAATAGTTAATAAGCAACATAAACACATTCTGCCAGGAGAAATGTTTCCTGTGCCTCTGAGCCCGACACAGTATAAATACAGAAGGCTGGTTGTTATTCATGTGCAGGTGTTTGTCAGGCAGGCAACAGGCTGCAGAGAGACAACACTGATGCAATGCCACTGACAACTGCGTGCTCTTATTAGTATTAGCACAGCGCGCATGTTTGCAGACACAACCACCGGCTGTGATCAGCTTTGCTGTCACCAGAAACGGACGTCGCTTCACCTGATACTTCAGAGGAAAGGACGTCTCTTTTCTTTAAAAACACGTCTTAGTGCTTTCTTCTTTCCTCGCATGGTTTCTTTGCATCTGTCCGTGTATCTCTAATGCAAGAGACTAAGACACAAGAAAAAGGCACAAGTGAGGAAAACATGGGTGCAGCTCAGGAAGGTGAGACGTAACTCAGGAAGCTATAATTGCACAAAGGTGCAACGTCTCTGCCTCGACAGGTGCAGCCAATGGATGCACATTAATCGTAAAGAACAGTCTGTACAAGTTTTCATTCCTCAGCAACTTGATGTTTAATATTCCTATCAGAGATTCTTTACAAAAATGTAAATGTCCCCACTCAACTCAAAGGCTGGCAGCAGAGTAGCAGGATCAAAATATGTATTTCTTTAATGCTAAATTCTCACTTTTAATTAGCATGATCCAAAGATGGGGACTTGAGTTTGCAACTTGAACTCGAGTTGCAAACTTTGAGAGACTTTAGACTTAATTTGGACTTGCAATAATGATTTGTGAGCATCTCTGACATAATCTCACAAAGGACCAGACATTCATTAAAACAGGTAATATTATTTTATACTTTACTGATTCCACATATGTTACCAGCCAGACTTTTCTCCTGGTCTTTAACTTAAAAAAAAAGGGAACAGTTGCAACATTGTCAAGCTCATGTTTTTCAGATACTTGCCCCCTTTCTCATATCAACATAAAGCACTGTCCCACAACCCTTCCTGCAGTCCTGAACTAAAGGCTGCAAGATGTCTGATGTCAACGATGATACCACATTAAATTCTGCCTGTATTATATGGAAATTGCTTTTTTCAGTCAACATCGTGACTGTATCTTTGTGTTTTAATTGCCTGTGACTCATTGTCTGGAGGATTTAAGTGTGTGAATATTTAGTCATTTGCACATAATAAACTGGCTTTACAGTGTGTGTGTGAGCCGCACATATTTATAATTCTGTGTGTGCACAGTGTCAGGGTTACTGCCCATGTTTAATGCATACCTCAGCCCTCACAGCTGGCTCTGATAACACCCTCCGACTGCTTCATCTGTCAGAGGTTGGGTAATGGCAACTTTAGCCTGCAATGATAGTCAGTCTCTATTACCAATCACACTTTCTCTCCCACTGATGAGAGGTAAAGAGACGAACAGAACGAGCGGAGGGAAAAGAAAAAGAACGACAGGTTTACGTGACATTAACCCTGTCTAGTTTGCCTCTGAAAGTTTCTTTGTAATTATAAACTTTTGCAAGTTGAAACTTGGGAAACATAAATGGAATCATAATACTTGTGGCATATCATGAACTGAAGGTGGTTTATAAACAAAAATTTTATATAAAAAAAAAAAATCTGTTAATGCTTCTTTGGAGACACAACTTTATAACAATATGACAGTGCAGCTTTTATGTGACTTAATTAAAACTGATTATCATTGCATTATCAATCTGATGCTTGAGAAATTATGCATGTGAAAGAAAGCTACCAAATACAATCTTGAGTGACAGTATGGGCCTAAATGTCTTTCACTTAGACTTATTTACATGCTTAGCATATTTAATATCAGTATTAGTAACACTGAGAAAGTAACATTGAGAAACTGACATTATCAACTTGCAGCTACAAATACAAGTTATTTAGAAATTAAGATTTTGCTTACAAAATACAAATAACTTTAAAAACATGATGCAAATGTTTAAAATGTTTACTCAGTTAATTATCACTTATCAGATAATAATGTACAACTGTGGGAGTTTCAGACTGTTGGTTGGACAATATAAAATATTTGAGAGTGCCAAGGGATATTAAGATGGCTGTTCCTCACTATTAATGATTTATAAACGATTAATTAAGAAGAAAATAATCAGCAGATTAATTTGAATAATTCCTCTGCCACTGATTGTCTGTATGTTTCAGTACCACAAGGGTTAAGTAGAAACACACACGATGATTGTGTTTTGATTTTGGCCGAACTGACCCTTCAAGGTAAAGTGAAAAGTTGAGAGGGCATCAAACTGGAGAGGTGACCTTCTTTAAGAAGCCTATTATATTATTCATTCCTCATCCTGAGTGTTTGAAAGTTTCCTCAGCTGTGAGGAAAATGTCAGAAGTGTCTGTTCAGACACTGACAAAGTCTTTGCAAAATGTCCTGCTTTGAATATCTCAACAGACTTCATGCAGCTAAGATAACACAAAAATAAGTCCTCACCAGGTGTTGTATTTTTCCTTTGCATCCCTAAATCCTATCAAACCAGCACTTTCACTGAATAATGATGAGATTTCAAATCCCAGAGACACAAAACAAATCCAAACTCAAAGATTGCACTCAGCGTAGATCTTTACCAGTTGTGTCTTTGGGGAAAAACACCAGCGATGTAAAATGTCAATTTGAAAATAAAAATGCCAACAAAAGAAGGAATGAAAATTAACATGACCACCATGTACATTATTGTTTTAATTCCTGCACATACAGAGGAGTTTAATTCTCAGCTCCACTAATGGAGTACAGATCACTTCCAGCACATACACAGGACCGCAATGTAGATCAGTTTTGCCATTTAAGACAGTTTCAATGTATGTAGTGCAAAAAGCGATAAACAACTCATGAAAAAAAATTTAACATGACAACAACAACAACTTTCTTGTGTTTGTTTAACAGCTACTTCAAAGTTGCGCCTGTCCACTGCTGTGGCAGCGGCAATGCAAAAATGCAGTGCTGCACAACAAAACACTGCATTATCAATTAAACAGACGCATGCACAGAGTCCTTATACATTCCCTTATAAAATGAACTGTGTAATTCCACTGCTAACCTTGAAATGTTAAGAATAAAATGAAAAATATAGTGACTGTCAAACTGATAACTGCTCACATTTGACATTCAATCTAGTCCTTAAGAATTTGGATCTATGACACAAAGAAGTTCACTTATGACAAAGTTGTTTTTTCAAGATAGTTGGAGTGCTTGCATTTCTATTTCTTACATTAGAAATTTGTTATAAATTTGTAGTTTTTGAGCTCAGGAGCAAACCTGATGACATTCTGAGTTTCTTTTGTAGACTTTAATGTGTATGTGTTTATGAATTTACAAAAGATGAGCCAAACATCAGCACATTTTTGACTCCAAATTAAGTATTTTTATATTGGCCTCAAAAATTTAGCATCAGTCCGGCAATTTACTTCCAGTGCTTATTACTTCTGTCAAACTGCAATCAATCATTAATGTGCTTTGTTGATAGCTCCTCATGCCATGATGATAATTTGATTGATTAATGTACTTTATCTAAAATGGTTACTTACATTATGGACAGCATGTACTTGGATGTTACCTAATGTACACACATATATGAGGAGCACTGCATTACTTGAGCATCCATCAGAGCTTTTCAAAAGCCCAAAGTGTCATTACAACGTCTGGTTGAGTAAAAGCAGTATCGCAAATCAAAGCTAGGACACTGAGTGACGCCCTCTATCTGTCCCCCTACACACCCCTCACCCCTCCGAATGCATTGATAAAGGGCATGGGCGGCATAAATTTAGTGCTAAATGGCCGACTGTCATGTAGAAGGTGAGGGATCACATCACGTCGCAGGCATGAGCAGATGCCTGTGAAGGTCTAATGACGGTGACCGTGTCACCTCTGTGTGTGTGTGTGTGTGTGTGTGTGTGTGTGCGTGTACGTCTATATGCACATGCATGACATCTCAGACATACAGCCCACACATACGCCCACAAACAGCCCCACACACCAGACTGTGAACGAACGCCCACGGTATGCAATCTTTAGCATATATACGAGTAATCTTGGCCGTTGATTCGCAGACCTTAAAATCAGTCTTTCACATGTAGAGAAGAGCAGAACAAAAGGGGGAAGGAGAGCGAACGGCAGCGGCGATCAGAGTCCCATTTATCAATTAGGGGACATGTGACGGGTTGGTGAAGTAAGCCAGATGTGATGATGTCATCCATCTGTGTTAATTCAACAGAACTCACCATCAAAGCAACAGCAAAGTGACACACACGCAAACACATCAAGCCTATTAGCAGTATTAGCACAGGCAGAACAACTTGGCATGAGGGAAAAAGTGTGAATATGTGTGTGTTTGTGTGTGTTAGTGTGTGTTTGTGAGTGTGGGAGGTGGGTAGACTGGGTGGATGGGGGGGGGGCATTTGTTTGCCCTAATTTGTGTAATGCACAGTGACAAAAAAAGAGAGCGAGAGCACTGATAAACCATCCATCATCAGACAGACCAGAGCTGCTTCCAAGCTTCAACTTTCTGTGACTAAGACCGACGACAAAAGCAGCGGTTTTGTTGGGCACAGGCTTGTTATGTTCTTGAAGACATTTTATTTATGGTCTACTCCAAACAGATTTCCCCTCCGGCGAAGAGTCTTGTATTTTTGTAGTCTCAGTGAAAACACAGTGAAAAGTACTGACAGATAAGAGAGTCTGCAAAATAATGAGTTTCAAAAACTGAAAATAATATTTTTTAACTAAAACAGTTAGTTTATCAAGCTGACAGTTAAAAAAATATTAATCTGTTTCAAAAAGAGTTTCATGTAGTTTTTATTTACACAAAAATAGTGAAAATTCTTTACTTCATTGTGAAGATTCGCTGGTTTTCGGCTTTTATCTTCATTATCAGATTTTTTACATAAAGAGTCACCTTGGGTTCATAGAACTTGTTACACTTTTTACTGTTTTTGATATTTAATAGACCACCTATTAACAAGCAAATATTTAGTTGCAAACCGAAAACCATTTTTTTCTTTATTTGAAGGAATTTTTGTGAATCATCTCAGATTAAGTTTTTTCAAGCTTCTCAACAACACAGGAGTCAAACAAAAACAAATGTTAAGTTTTAGGAAAGTTTCTCAACTCAGACCAGCATTTAACAACATTTTTAACCACAGAAAAAAAAAATCTTAATGTGCTCCCTGTTGAAAAGGCTGCAAAAATAAATCTCTGAATGAGAAAATAACTAATGAATCACTTAGCAGACAAAGCGAGCAGAGGAGGCTGCAACATTCTGCGAATCATAGCTTCAGGCTTTAGCATATGAAATCATCCGATACAAACTTTGTTCATAAACAGAGCGGCAGCTTCCACAAAACAAATTGTTTAACCTTGCTGCGAATAGATTTGCATCCATTACGGTCAGACACAGTATTGTGTGAGGCGGACAAAGAAAAATCTTCTTTTTTTTCTCTTTCTTTTTTTTTTCTTTTGCTCGGGTGTGAGGCGAGTCACATCAGTATCTGGAGAATAAGCAAATTCATTAACGGCTTCTGGCAGCACAGGAGACAGGATTAACAATCCCTTTATGCTGAAATGTAATTGAAAATATGGCCTGTCTCATTTTTCACACAAATGTAATTGGATATGCTCCTGTTGTGTTGAGGTTAGCTGCAGTTAAGCCATAATTCGATTTTGAAACTACCACAGACGTGGAGCGTTACAGTCACCCAGTTAAGATAATGTCAAGCGATATCATTAGAATAAATAGGTAAAACGATGCCACAATAGCAAAATAATATCTATTTTTTTCTGAGAAAAAGGCACATGGATGGTTTTTCAATATTCTAGATTAAATCTGCAGCACAACTGTATGTATGACGTTGTGCAGCAGAACCAATCAAACAAGAATAAATACATGATTTAAACAAACATGGTATTTTTAATACCAAAAGCACACATGTGGTGAAGTGCTGTGAAAAGTGCTCCTGTTCTTAAAGTAATAGCACCTCTGAAAAAGTAGAAATAACTCACAATTACCTCCAATGATTATATGTTACTATAGTGAAAAATTCAGTCATAGACGACACATTTTATGTAGTGAATCAACTCTTGGCTGGATGAAGGTTGGTGGAAAGACGTGTGATATTTCTCATTCAGCTGCCCCAGCAGGTTATAAATTGGCCTGGCACATATTTTAGCTTAACATGCCTCCATCCTTTTGCGATGAAACTGCAAAAAAACTAACGATGACGGACGGCTGTTCCCTGTCAGTGTCGGCGTCCTTTAATTCACCACCAAGGAGCAACGGACACAACATGCTAAGCAACAGCATCCAATTCTAATCAATGTGACATTCAGGTAAAGCTACTCTCTGCCGGCGTGTAAGCAAAAAAAGGTCAGTGTAAGGACATGTGAAATTTAATGTATGACACACCAGGCGTTTGCATTTTATTACTTGATGAGAAATGCTCTAGAAATCAATAATGGATCTGGAACCATGTTGCTACCCTGAAACTCCATCTGGCATTTCAGAAAGAGACTGTATGCTAACAAGGAAAATTCAAGCCCAAAGGCACATTCCATTGAAAATCCAATTTTCCATCTTTCTGCTTGGTTATAAGGCATCTGGATTGTAAATTGGAGAGAATATTCCAAATCAAGATTTATTATATTTTAAAAAAATGCAACATATGATAAAAAAAACCTTGTCCATCTAAGTTTATTGTCAAAGTTGATGTTCAGGAGCGGCTGTACGCTCTAAATTGTATTATTTTGCATGATTAACCTTGCGAAGCTGTGCTGGTTGCTGTGGTAATGGCATACAAGTGCATACTTAAGCAAACAGCAGTATGCGGGCCTGAAGAACGGACATGTATCGCATTGCTCCTCATGCCATGTAACCGCTACAAGTGATCCTCTGTTGCTATGGACAATATCATGAGAGCCAGTTCAAGTACTTTACAAAATGTAATCACAAAGACAGACTACTGATATGTTTTTTTTTTCGAAAAAACTGTGCAAATAAACACTTCGATGCAACACGTTCACACACTTTCTGGGCTTGGTATTGTGAAAACTGTAGAAAATTCCTGACTGAAGGAAAAAAGGAAAAGTCAGATTGTAAGGAAAAGC
>JAUZTA010000028.1:18348522-18364023 GCA_034780835.1 Ctenochaetus striatus | reverse complement strand
AGGTCTTCAACCGGACTGGCTGGGGTTTTTTTTCTAGTTTTTGATAGCTTTTTGATTGATTTGATTACTTATTTAACCTTGATAAAGAGGGCACAGCAACAAGAGCTGGAAGCTACTAAAGATAGACTTGCTACTGTTGGTGACAGGATGTCATCGTATTATGAGGAGGAGGTGCAGGAAACGTGTGGGAGATATGAAATCACAGGTGCAGTTGTGTGCAAACTCTCTTAAGGGAACGACATGACCTCAAAATCCTCTTCATGCAAGACTAGACATTATTCATCAGAAATATGCACTTTGCTTAACACATTCCACCATCTACTCCTGAGCATTTACACATGCTGAGATGCTATCCTCCCTATTGTGTTTCTAATTAACTACGCTTGATCTTCCTGTGATAACACAGTGTGGTCATGCATCTGGAGACGTTGTAAGCTGCTAGATGTGGAAACAGAGAGCATGGCAGGCATCGCACTGCAGGAATTTTCAATGCAGCAGGTCTTTGCACCTAAAGTAACAGTGGGAGGCTTCTGCTGGCAGCATCTCTCAGTGCCTCTGGCTGAAAAAGGGCCACTAGTGACACTGGAATTAAGTAGCTAGATATAAATTAAATGGGATGTAGTCCACACCAACAGCAAGTGCTACCTTTTTTACCACCCATTTTCTTTTTTTTTTGTATTCACCTGAATCAATTAATACAGACTTAAATACCTAAACTGTTAAATAGATTTCTAGAATATTTTGGACAAACATCCTTGAATCTTTAGTTCAATCTTAAGGTTTTTTTGCCCCGAGCAGGTTAAAGTTTTTACTTCTACAGTAAAAATAACCCAATAAGGGAAGGATTGCTACAAAAGTTTTGTAAAAACTCTCTGCCTTTCCTAAAAGCACTGCCAAAAGTCCAAAAGACTAAACCACCATGGGATTGATTTTTCAGTATTTTCTTAATTCTTTATCCAGCACCATCATTAGATCAAATTTTTAGTTTGGCAAAATTTCTGAAGCATCTGTTCACAAACCAAATTAATAATATTCCCATTGGCATCAGCTGTATTTTGTGTTTAGTGCTAATTAGCAAATATTAAAATAATAACACATCTAATTTAGAATTTGTCATTGATCTTGAACCCTAGTGATCTGGATGACTGTCTTGTGTGGGACTTTTCAATCTTCCCCCGACCCTCTACACCAACCTCCACCCACCTTGGGACTTTGCTGCTCTTTCTACTATACAGTAACTGTTATGAGTGTCTACTATTGATGCCATTGTGTTTTATATTGGAGTCTATTGAAAGGCTGATGCATTGCCAAAGCATCAGTATTTTACACACTGGGAATAAGACTGGGCTGTTATATCTTCTGAACATAGATAGGTCAACGTTGTGAGCATGTTAGTACTCTGATATTAGCATTTAGCTCGAAGAATCACTGTGGGCAAGTGCAGCCTCACAGAACTGCTTGTATGACTGTAGCCTCATTGACTTAGTTTTGATTGAGTTTGATATTTGACTCAGGTTCTCATAGCTACAGGGGTGAAATCGTCAACACAAGGAACGACATCATATACATATCATTAGCTACAGTGTAACCATTAAAATCAATCTCACTAAGCTATTTGTAGATGTGTCGCTTCCAGCAGGAATGTTTCAGTCCACAGATAGTGCCACCGCCAGCTAAAATGTCAAGGGTAAAGCCTGGCAATGCAGCAAGTGTGAAGGTTCTGTGGGAATATGCGCTCTTCTTCACAGAAAACTGTCTAATTTATCCCCTCGATAGCTCTTGAACTCTTAATGACTTTTCTTCAGCTCCGGTTCACGGCCTGTCTTGGCTGTGCGAGCCTGTCTGTGGCTTTCTGTAGTCCAATAAAAACCTTAAGTGAGCAAAAATGTCTTTCATAAAATGTGTCGGTTCAACAGCTTTATTATCCTGGCCGTAGCAAATGTCAAATGAGAGAGTTTCATTGGCACTCTATCAAAGTCTGTCGTAAAACGGCCAATAAAACTTTACATGGTCCATGAAATCATCTATTTATTACGAATGCAGTTACACTAGTCAAATGTGTGTTGATTCCTTAAACCCTTCTTGAATTACTGAGCAATATATAGTTTGTAGAAATTACTAAAATCTCAGATCTCACATTTCTTTAACAATTTCCAAGTGACTCATCATCTTTCATTAAAGTAGTGGTGTTGTTGCACATCTCTTAACACAAATCTTTAAAAAAGTATGGACAAATAATAGCAGGTGGTTGTTATTTTCATTAAAAAACTCAAGCTTTTTACAGTTCCTAAAAGCTCTATAAAAAGACTTATTTTTCTCCAAATTTATTTCCTGGACAAGCCCTCCCCTTTTGCCCTGCCTAAGATTACCAGAAGGAGACATTAATTAGCTCTGCAACAGTTTAGACTGTTAACCTGGGCAATCTCAGCGACCAGGCCTCATGACATGAAAAATAAAAACCCACACTGGTGCAGCCAGGACAATAGATCATAAGAGGCATCAATAAATAATTACATTTAAATGTGTCTTAATGAGTGGAGTTTGCTGACTGGGCCAATGTTTATGGCCTCTGATGAAACTGCACGCACAAGGCATCCATAATACAGAATGTCATAAAAGACTGGCCTGTTAATGGCTCTCAGTGCTCTGACTGCCATGATAACAGCATCCTCAATTACACACTGACGACATGCTACAACTCGATATGCAAACACACCGATATTTTCCTTTGAAATGTTTGCCGTCTCAGCACGGCAGGTTTGCATATATTAGTTATTGTAATTATGCATTTTATGGCATGGGATTTAGGGAAATAGCAACTTTAATAAAGTGAAAGAGCAGTTTTAATAAATCTGGAGAAGTTAAAGGGCTGTTTCACCCAAAACTACAACAACACATTTTTCTTCTCTTACTTCTTTGAGGTCCAGCCATGTAGATAGTTTTGTTTTTATTTTTAAAGATTTTCAGATATTCATCTTTAGTGTTTTAAGAAAAAAAAGGCATTTGACAACTTAATAGAGGCTTGTTTTTCAGAAACTCTGCTATTCTAAAGAAATAAGTCTAGGGCAGAGCTGTTGACATTGACGTCTGTAAGCAGAAGAATGTTTCCGGCAAAAGATGTTGTTTTTGACCTTTTCAGATGTAATTATTTTGATGCTGTGAGCACCAGAAACAATATTAAATTCGCCTCCATTGAAAAGGGGAGGATGAAGAATTCTCAAAGAAGGACATGTCAAAATCTGAGTGAATAACATCGAAACTATCTTCATGTAAAATGCTGCTATTTGTTCATTCAGGTTAACTAACCCTTTAAATAGCATCACTTCCCCCATACACCACTGCTGAGCACACATGTCAGATGAATTGATTTGGATTTTAATCACATGCCTCCTGACTGTCAAACTGTGTGAGCATGTGTGTGTATGTGTGTGTGTGTGTGTGTGCATTAAAAAATATGTGACTTCTCCTGAACCTCGACACGACTGACAGACGCGGAGCCGAACGTATGACTGTGGAAACAAAGAACGTTTAATCCAAGCATGTTCGACATGAAGGCTGTGGGTGAGACGCTCCTTCAGGTACACTGGCCTCTTATCTCCATGGCTGCCTTCTTAATTATTCATCGAGATGTGTGTATGGGTCTATCCGTGTGTGTGTGTGTGTGTGTGTGTGTGTGTGAAAGTGTGCATGTGTGTGTGTGTTTATGTCTGAGACGCTGGGACCTGTAAGGCTTCGTGAAATGATGAGCGCGCTAAGACACATAAAACAGGTGCAGCAGCGCCACAGCACAGCATGTGACCAGACGCAGTCAGACACATACACACACGAGGGTAAACACATACACATGCATGTGTCACTTACAGACAAGAGTGTGTTAGAAAGCACAGGGGAGTGTATCAGTCTGATGGTATCATGCGGGGAACGGGTGTGAGGAAATGGGAAGACAATAGGGTGAATGCTGGCTCATTTTTACACTGTTATTATGGTGTGCACACACACACACACCCAGACAGACAGACGCAGACATGCATGCCTACCTGTAGAACAATGTGGTGTCTTTCTGCTGTCTGCTTTGTAGCATCAGCCAGGGTCTCCAGTGATCGCACTTGACAAGCCAAGAACACTGTGTCGCTTCCAAACAGACATACACATACACCTACACAAACACACACACTCACACAGATATCTACACAAACTCAAAGATATACACAAACACGCAAGCACGCCTTTCTTCCAACATCATAGATATTTATCATCATAAATAATGAATGTGGTGTTCTGGGACTTTGAGGTTACCAAAGCACTACCATGCTGGAGATGCCAGCGCAGAGCAGAGTTTCCGTTATCCTTTAATTGCCATTTTTTACTGAGATAAGGTACCTTTTTTAATGTTTCTGAGTGTGTTTCTGAGTGAGTGTGTTAAAGCGCCAGTGTGTAAGATTTAAAGGGGTCTATTGTTAGAATATGGCAGAAATGGAACATTATATCCATAAGTATATAATCACCTAAAAAATGTTTTTACATTACATGGGCTTTAAAAATCTACAGACAGGATACACTTTCTTTCAAGGAGTCCGCCATGTTGAACTGCCATGTTCACGGAAGCCCAGAATGAACAAACCAAACTCTGGAGCTACACATAGGTCTTTCAAGATTATTCATGTGTTTTATGGCCACTCAGGTTCTCCTGCATGATGAGAAGGAAAGAGTGATATGAGTTGGTTTTACACTGCATCCTAACTGCTAAATGCCACTCGGTCCCACACACTGGACCTTTTAAGTTATTATGGAGAAATCTTGAACACTCCTGACATAGCTAGTTAGCGCAACAACGCAGAATAAATGTTCCAAAAGCTGTAACACTCTGATGTTTCTATTGCAAAGAACTTAAGCACTTCCATTTTAGTTTTTCCTTAATGTTTAACTCAATCCCACTTTCTCAACACAAACTGCCAGTTTTGGGATTTTTAATAAATACCGCAGCATATTTTCAATCTCACAATTTCTGAAATTCAAATGGCTGATCTGTTGCTTGTATTCTTACAACTTTAGCGACAGTTATGGATTGAAAATGGTGACGCAGGTTTGGCTGCCTTTCTTTCCATCTCATTCAGCATGTGAGGATACTGGTGTACTCCAAGAACCTCATACACGAGTAGACAAGAATACTTATACACATATCAGCTGCTTTTTGCTGAATGCAGACTCTTTTTTTCACAATATCTTGGCAGAGACTAACATTTCACAAGTCTATGTAGGAACGAACACCTATTCAAAAAAAGTGATTAGTGTCTCTCTGCTCCTTTGTAGTTTAGTGGATGAAACTTTGACGAAGTTTGAATATTTTTAATATTTGAATTAGATCTGAGAGTAATTTTTGTAATTTTCTGCTTAATGGACATAAAAAAGCAGTTTTGCCAGTTCAAACACATTCATTCGCTGGCTCCCTCTGTGCTCCACTGCAGTCTCTCCCTGCGTTCAATCACACTGTAGGTGATTAGCTTCTAGTTGTCACATGTGATTGGCCGTGGGCCTTAGTGCTTCATCCTGAGCCGGAACACTCTCACTGACAGTAAGAAAGGAGATTAAAGGAAATCTGGGATAATAACTTAGCTTTCTTCTGACACTTAATGCGCAGGACTCGAGGCACACAATCTCCTACATTTAAAGACGAGCTTTTATCACATCATCATACTTAAACATCAAACAAGAAGCTAAAATCTGAGGACAAAGCTGCACTGACACGGCTCGTTGGGTTGAAAGATGCATAGCAATTTTCTCCTCAGACGCAAATTATGCTTAATGTGTTTTCATCTGCTGATGATGTTTCAATGCGCAGCAGGTCAAAGCTGCGAGTATAAATTATCACAACACACCAAGAGATGTGTGTGTGTGTGTGTACATCACGGTGGGTTGTAGGAGCTTTGTATTGTGACAGAAACATCGCTGGGAGGATAAACTACAAGCTCACCCGGTTAAAGACAAGAAAAGAGGTTACTTACACTTCATTCACACTAGCAGGATGCTTCAGGAGGCAGTGAGGCAAGCCCCTCCCCCAACCTGCTACCGCTGTATGGAAATGTATGAAAAATAGCCCTGGATTGGCCCAGACAGCAGCCATCCATCAGCGCAGTGACGGAGGCGAGTCTCCCACTCTATTGTCCCCCCACTCTGAGCATGTGAATGAAGATGGTCAGATTTTGGGCTCAGATAGCTCCAACCACCCCAGGCTTCAGCCCCGGGCCCATCAATCAGTAGGCGATACAGTATCTGATCATTAGACCCCATCCCCCGCCAAAGCCAACTGAAACCAAAAAGTATATCAACCAGCCGACCCAGCGAGCCCTGAGGAGAGCATTGCATCCCACAGACAAGTACTCCTCACAGAGTAAACAGACTCATAAAATCCCCATAGAAGAGCCAATTATGCCAGGAACCTGACATCTCCTTGTCGTAAAAGCTACAGGAGGCTGTAACTATCGGACAGCGCGTGAAATACGGCCAGTTGTTATCACCGCCCATTTGTGGCGATTAAAAGCCACCCTGGAGACCTGTGGTAGTGGGTAAGGACGGCATTCTGAATGCCTTGCCTCACCGTATGGCACAGCTCCGGGAGGCCTCCGGAGGGAGCTCCTCGTGCCAAGCAATCCTCTCTGCGATTGCCTGATTTATCACCAGCCATCCACAGCTAATGTACCAGGCTCTCTGGCTCTTTTGATTGGCCCACATTGATAGAAGCCTGCTTTGTTATTATCTGCACTGGCATCGAAGACCGAGCAGCTTGTATTATTCATAAGATCACCCACATTTCCTCATCCAAACGCAAGACGTATTATGCAGAGTGCAAATGCAGGTCTGATTTATGGCCTTTTGTTGTGTACAAACATACACATTGATAAGATGGAAAGATCTTTGAAATAACATGGCTGCTTCATGATGCAGAGTTAAAAAAAAAACAAAAAAAAAACAGAGATTGATGGTGAAACTGGTATAAAAATTCTATATGGTCCGTGCTAGTAAAATGATGAATCATGCTGCCTCTGCCTCACAAGGCACAGCAAGTTCTCAGTCCACAGGCAGCTGACTCAAGACAAAGAGAATAGCAAATTATAGAATCGCTCAATATCACACACTGAATGAGAGTGAGAAATACAGTCTTATGCCATCCGCTGACATCCTCATCCACCACTGGCCTGGTGAATTTTATGCATTACAAAAAAAAAAAAAAAAAACCCACTGAATTATGGACCAAAAAAAAAAGCACTGTTTCTCCATTCTTTCCAGCATGTATCAGCTCAAGCCAATTACACAGCTCTAACAACAATAAGAAGTAAAGCTGCTCTCTGCAACAGGGGGCCAACTACTCACTTTGATTAGCCACAGATTGCTAGCAAACATCGATTTTGGCCCTCGCTCTGCTGGGGAAAAAATTCCTGTCATCTGTATAGGAGGAAAGAAACTGAAGCATTTATCTCAGAGGAAACTATCCCGCATGTAAACAAAGAGCATGCAGGAAAAATCCAATAATTAGTCCTCATTTTCTTTCTTTTGTTTCATTTTCTCCTTCATTTTTGTGCACACACACACACACACACACACACAATCGTTACTTGTCTTTCTTTATTTCGCTCTGTCCAAAACATACACAGCCAAAACACACACACACACACATATATACACATACACACATTCACAGCTAACCAGCTCAAATAACTCTCATCAGTAATCTGCTAGTGTTGGAGGCTCTGATAGTCCAAGGCTATTGATTTCACAGTGCAGCAGCACTCAGCGGTCATTTGCAGTGATGAGGGAAGACAATCGCGGCCAAATCAGCTCTGGCATTTATTAGGAGGCTAAGCGGAGGAAACCAACTAGTGAGAGTCTATTGAAACTTAATCAACAACTGGTGCAGTCTAATGAGAGAACAACATGTGAGTTTGTCTTGGTTCTCCCTGTTAAACAACCTGAAATCAAAGTGTTTTCCATCAGTGATATGCATTAAAGTTTTATTCAGAGCTCCTTATAACAATTATTTATGTTGATCCAAGGCCAAATGTAAACCAGCTCTCTGTAATATATTTATCATGAAAAAGCTTGCCATGCTGTTATATGAGCGCTATATGAGCCACTTCATACGAATGCACAGAACAGAGGCGAAGGGCAAAGCTTAGATGAGTCACACAGGGAGAGAAGACGAGAGATGAGGGAGAGCAGAGCAGCACATCAACACCAAATCCTTTCACGTATTGAGGAGATGCTGCTCTCCTATGCAGCTGTCTTGAAGAGGTTTCCTATACAGTGAAAAAACCAAGAGCCGAGCAGACAATTCGGTACTCAGAAGAGTTCATTTCACAAACATGTGCAAACAAATGTAGGAATATTTATGTCTGCATGCATTTTTCATTTTTAGTTTTTGGCAGTTTTTCAAACAATTCTGCACCAGTTGCTACACATGGCCCTTAAAATAAGCAGATTAATCTGTTTTTACACGGATTTTAAAGGATTGTTGTCTGCCGCATGAATACAAAGACCACCATGGTTCAGAGTGATCTGTTCCAACTTGTATGGGTCAAAAAGTCTTCAAGTTGTAAAGAAAAATAGAAAGGACATTTAAAAAAAAAGATTTTTTATACCAGAATACAAACAAACAATAAAAAAAAGGCATCGCTCAAGGTTGACAGATCATTCTTGACCTTAAAAAGAACATCTGACAAAACTTGCTTTGTTTGGAGCTTTTGAAGGTTTCTGAATGTTATGAATGTTATTAGCAGACTGAATTTGCTCAGTTATCATTGGAACTGTGACGCTGTCGAAGCCTCCTAAACAACTGAATAATCGACCTTGAGACAGAACAGTTCTGTTAAAAATAAATGGTTAAATCACAGACCACACCCCCAGAAAATAGTGTATCTTTAACACCTGACCTTTAAGTTTATGAATTAACTCATGTAAATTCATTCATTACATTTTACAGTACAAAAATACCAAATACAGGCACACTATGAATATACAGTGTGTTGCCACAGAGGAGCAAAAGAGCAAAACTACATCTATCAGGATCGAATACACACAGCTGTCAGATGTGCAGCAAACACATCCAAACAACTTCTTAGAGAGCGATGTATTCCCATCCATCCTAATTAGTTTAATAACTACGAATCATCAGCTCTGCCATCATCTGTGAAAGGCTGCAAATGGCTTCAAAACAGCACATGTGTGTACTTTCTGCCATCTGCTGGTGAGATGCAGCTCTTACACTGATCTTGTGCGCTCAGCAGTAGTGCCACTAAGGTATAGAATAGTAAATATTGATTCCAAGTCAGTGCAAAGGAGACAAATCCACCACCATACTAAATTTGCTCTGCCACACAAACACCACTGAATGAGAAACACATGACGTGCAAAAGGCAGTGTGTTTTAAATGTGGGCAGGCCGCAGGAAAGCCAGGGCCGATCTGGAGCGCTGAGATACAATCAGATGTAGTGAGAGGTTGGCGTCGCTCTCCATTGGTGCAACCAGATGGAGGTCTGGTACCGACACCAGTGCTGCGACCTCAACATGCTGACTCAGCAACCAGCTGTACTGTGGTTCAACAGATCTGGCTCACTGTTGGCGGTAGTTACACAAACACATATGCAGATTGTTATCTGCCTCCTGTTCTCCACGGTGGAGATCAATTAGCAGGAAATGAAGCAGAGAAACACAGACGTATGTGTGCTGCAAAAAAAAAAAAGAAAAAAAATCTCCAAACTCACACACCCAAATCTGGGCTGAAACACTCTCATGTGTTCCTTCACGTGCGATGAAAAAGCATGTGATTTTTTTCAGCGATTCTGCCTTTGTGCGAAAATACCAATATTAGTTTCTGTTAGAGCATTGGCACAGCCCTTTAAGGAGCTCAATTACTAAAGCAATGCTTATTGTGAAAGATTTATAGTTTAAAAAAATCTTTTCAGAAAAACAATGGTTCATATTATTCAGTCCACTTCCACTTAAATTGTACCCTCTGGAGTTTCAGGCCACTAAAGTAACAATGCACAAGTAACACAAGTAACAATGTTCTTACCAATAACCAATAATTATCAGCTACTTATGGCCCAAACCATAAAGATAACAGATAATTCCACATTTTTGTATTTTAAAAAGAACTTCATGATCTGTAATTTATGCTCAGCCTCAGCACTGGAGAGAGGTCTGGCTGCACCATTATCATTATGAAAAATAATGCTGAGGCTTGTTTGTATTTCTTCAAACTAATCATGATTGTCTTGAACGGAGCCAAGCTGAGGATACAGCGACTAGGTTTCTGAAAACGAGAATGTGAGACAATCGAAGAGGTGAAGAAAAACACCAGAAATAGTACTTAAGTCCTGAAATCATGTTAGATTTAGGTCACAAAAATGACTTGACTTGAGATTTGAAAGCACAAGCATTCAGTTTCTTTTGGTTTATTCTAATAAACGTCTAAGTTTTCTCAGTTGCCATCAGTTTTTCAAATATACCAAGATTTTAATTAACAGCACTGAAAGGACTTGAAAACGTGCAACATGGCTATGACAGGAAAATGTTCAAGAGCCAATTATCAGGTAAGTAATACGACAAGTACTCGACTTGCACTCTGAAACTTGTGACTTGCATCTTCACCTGATAGAGACTCTGACTGCTGTTGGACAGTTTGAGATGTGTCCCAAAAGACTTATAAACAACGTTGTCTCTAAGTGAAAAGTGCTATTAATTAGCACACATGAAGATTTTTGAGAACGCAATGCTGCATGGCTCATTACATGGCTATAAAATGACTGTATGGTGCTTAAAATTTCAATTAAAAGCATTTCAGAAACAATAACATTTAATAATAAGTGTACTTGAAACAATTACTTTCAAGATGTTGAAACTATTATGATTAAAAACTCCTCTCTATCTGCAGGACAGCAGCGATAACAATGAATATTCATACTCAAACTCTGCAAGCAAGTTCAGCTAATTAAAAATACATCCATCAGTGCGCTCTCATTTCCAGCAGCGGCGTGAAGGCGATGTTTGGAATGAAATTAGGCAGATCCATCCGACTGCAAATATAATACACTGAGCCTGTCGCTAACTGCTTTCTAAGAGGTCACGCTACAGCAGGCAAACACCACCCTCTGACTTCTGCAGGAAAGAAACCCAATCATTTAATGTGATGAGAAAGACTTGAGATTTAATGTTGCTGGCTGATTGTTCTGTTTTTAATGTTGAAATAATACTTTTATGGAATGATGTAATGACGAAAGACAGCAATGACAGAACAGGGGAAAAATAATGAGGCAGAGTTTCTTGAAGACACAGTCTGTGTTTTTGTGAGGCAGAAATTGAGGAGCAATGTTTGTTTGTATTGGATGCTAAAACAAAACTGAGCAAGACGGGAACTCCACTTTGTCTTGACTGCGATGGGAATATTTATCAATCTTTACTTTCTCTTCATTTTACTCTTCTTAGCCATGGTAGAAGTGTATAAACGGCAGTGTTTAGTGGTCCGTCACTTTTCCAAAATATCTGGATGAACAACCACTGTATGTAGTTTCTTATGTAGCGCCACCATGAGGTTCACATTTAAGAATGGGAACAACTACTGAATAGATTGTCATTCATGTTCCCCTCTGGATAAAATTAGATAAATCATACTGTTACTATTGTGATCCTTTAACTTTTTATTCAGTAACATCAAGCCAAAGGTTTAATAGTCCAATACTTTGCTTTGATAAAATACCTTTAAAACTAACGAAACTCCTATCTGCCTCTACTGTGCTTTGTGTAAAGCACTAATTAGCAAACGTTAGCATACTGACACGCTAAACTAAGACAAACATGGTTACCATAATACCAGCGTAACATCCACCTGTAGCCATCATCACTGTGATCATGATGTTAGTGTTTTCATTTGGCTCTGAGCACCACTGTGTCTTTGCGCAACATTGACAAGGTTGGCAAAGCTACAGACTTGTGTTCATAAATGACTCAATGATTCAAGATTCAAACTCTTTGAGAGGTGATTCACCACAATTACAACAGACTTTTTTTTCATTAACCTCCACACAACCAAACAGTACTGTTTTAACTGTCTTGATAGAAATAGTTTATAAGAAAACTGATCCATTAAAGCATTTCAGTTGAGCTTCACTGAGGTAAAAAGATATTTTTGCTACTTCTTTTTACCTCAAGTGGACTACAGTTTGTGGATTTGTGGATCACAAACAAAATCCTCCTTTGTACCATGGTAAAGGCAGAAATCCCAAAGACATCATCAAATCAAGACAAAGAAAACTGTCTGCAAGGCAAAATACCACCAGAGGTAACTTACTGATAAACCAGCACAATTGTCTCAGCAATTTGCCTGTTTATGTTAGCGTGTGTGTGTGAGTATATGTGTGGGCGTCTAGTGTCTGTGTTTGTGTGTCTATCATTGTGTGTGGATTTAGGACAATAAGTTCTACTGTTTTTCAGCTCAACAATGGCCGACACAGGAGAGTGTTGGCCTTCAACGTGAAATGAGAGTGAGTATTCGAAAGGGTGGGTTTGTTTTGATCCCTTGTCTTGGCAGGCGCACAGTGCCGTGCCAGTGTTTGCTAAAACCCTGGACGCACCTGGCATATTACACAGGCTTATCCCTCTCCTCAACACCTCCCTAATGTACAGCGTCGCTCTCCCACTGTACAGTTGTTTCTCTGACTATACCGCAGCCTCAGCCCAGAGGTAATTAAGCCTTAATCCTCCTGTCGACAAAAGCAGAGGCAGGCTTAATTCAGTTTTGGGATGAAGGTGCGGTAAATACAGTGTGCAGGCACGGTGCTTTGATGATGATGATGATGATGATGATGATGATTATGCCCCTCAACTGAAAGGCCAGTGTAATGTCATGGTTTTCTCTGACAAAGGCCAGGCTGTGGAGCTCAACGGGATCCACAGAGGTCATTTAAATTTGAGATTATCTGTGTATGACTCAACAGTGTGAGGCCTTAGTTTCTCTCAGATGTTGCTACTCTGAGTTGTTTGTTGCATGAGTGACCAAGTGGTGGAAAGTACCTAACTTAATTTATTCAAGAATTGTGCTTGAATAATAATAATTTTTTTGATAAAGTACTTTATACTTTCATTTCATGCTAAGCTGTACCTCAACCACTTCACTATAATTTAGTGGGAAATATTGCAATTTTTACTCCACTTAACTTATTTTAAAATTTTTCTTACTGGTAAATTCTCAGTTTCAGAGAATTAGATTATCATGTGTTACAATGGATACTTTAAAGATAAGATCCACTGGAGACATTCACAAGCTACAGAGTAGTATATATATTGGAAAGATAAGGACCCATCTGTACGAGCTGCAACATTAAAGAAAAACATTTATTAATACATAAATAATAACAATTAATATAAAGAAACTGATCATTCTACACAGTAAGCTTATGTTCTATTTTACTTTTTTGCTTTTAATGTATTGCTCACGTATTTTAATTCTTGATCAAGAACTTTTACCTGCAACTTATGTGATATATTATATTGTTACTCTTTTATGTGGTATAAGTATTTTAAAAGTGAAGAAAGAAAAAAGGAAAAAAAACATCTTTTAATTTTTATTAAGTACTTATTTTTTGTAGTGCCAGTTTTAATACTCTGGCCACTGTTAAAAAAATATCTTAACACATGCTTTCTACTGCCGGAGGTTCAACAAAGGACAGCTCATATTTCTCATATTAACTGATTCTCTAAAAACTTCACTTTAGATTTTGTTTTTGTGATTACTTGATTGAGCATCACAATAAATAATAAAACACTATATTTGGAAATTAACAGTGAAGCCCTACTTGTTGTTATTATCCATGACACCGGTCATGTCGTAGGAGAGCTCTGGCTCTTACTGCTGCTCTCACTGTATAAAGCTTTAACCACAACTTTACCTCATTACACAGTCATTACAAGCTGTGCGGGGAACCCCGATGATGGAGTGTCCACCGCCATCTGTGTATGTATGTGTGTGTATGTGCTCATGCAGCTGGCTGTGTACACTGTACATGCTGACTCAAGGCTTTCACTGTAATCTCCCTGTAACAGCTGTAGGTTAAGCCACATGTTTATCGAGACTAGAGGAAATCAGTGGGCTTTTTTGACTTCAAAAGGCTTCAGGTCACTGACTAACTAAGCCCCCCCAGTGTTGGTAAAGATGGGAACAGAGGGGGCGACCGAATTTAGATTTGACCACAGATATTTAGTCGGTGAATCAACTTCACAACAAGCCATTTTCTCATCACACTAACAGACAAAAGAGAGCGTCTGGTTGCACGAAGGCTCCTTTGTACAGAGGAGCTGTCCGTGACATCAGTTACAGGAGGCTTATATCCTCTGTACCAGCTGTGCATGGCTCTGTATTCATTTCAAACTTGTGTCATCAGAACATACAAGGACGAATATGTGTCTCTTCATGTGCCTGAGCATAAAAAGCAGTTTCATGTGCACAGTAAGATGCCTTTCGATACCACACTGGGAAGAAGTGACCTGGAAAGTTCATCAGTTCCTATTCAGCCACTTAGTTTACAGCCTCTTTGACACTTGCCTCTTTTCCAGATGTTGACCGCTGAATCTTGAACTCAAGGCTCTCGCTTAGGTTAATAGAGAAGCAGCAAAAACCGGCGAGCTACACTCGTTGGGGTGTGAATAAAGCCAAGCGTCTCCTCCTGGGCAACTAAATGATGAATGACTCCAGTCACTGAGTGCTTCCTGTAGTGCACCTGAGAGCAGAGCTACAGCATAGAAATGAGCTGCAACACATGAACATCTGCTCAAATCTTGTTTATGGAAATAACAGCATAGAATCTGTCTACAGATAAAACACAAAACACACAGTGTAGAAAAAAAGTAAATACTTGGACCATATTGTTAAAAACCCAAGCAGGCACAAGTGAAGGCTACAGAAATGAAGTTAGTAAAATGCAACACATAGTAAAGCTGCACAAATCTTCTCACTATCTGTCAAATGGTAAGAATAAAATGCATGTGAAGGGTGCAACAAACAAATTATGTTTATTTTTCTGATTACTTTCTTAATTAATTGGGTTTTGCACTATGAATTTACCCCTCAGGGTCAGTCTGTTAATGCTGTTTTCTAATTTGTTGTTTTGAGGCATCTGAGGAAGAAAATTTAGTTCAAAACACCTGAACTGTTGCAAATGGGCTTTTTTTATATGAAAACAAGCCTGATCAGAGCAAACCAGAGCAAAAACAGCCAAGTTTCTCAAACTCAGTAACACAGTCGGGGCTACCAACCACTCAGTGCTCGTCGTGACATTGGACTTTCTGTCTCTCCTCCCCGTTTCCCGAAATCAGGTTTAAAGCTGAAGGGTTGCTGTTTTGATATCGTGGATCAGATCTAGCATTTTGTCTATTTATTTATGTGCTCAAGGTATATGTAAACATAATAGACACCACAGCATAAACTGAGCGTTATTACTTCTTCAAAAGGAAAAT
>JAUZTA010000028.1:18322712-18341792 GCA_034780835.1 Ctenochaetus striatus | reverse complement strand
ACAAACCTTAAAATTTTTTTTTTTTTGCTTGGCTGCAGATCCCTCAAATTGAGATTGAAACGACTCAATTAAAACACTTAAACGGTCTGCATTTGATTGACTTTATCACTTAGGTTTCAAACACGCCTTCTCTTAACCCAATTAAATAAATTCAGTCTCCGGCACCAGTTAAGCAGTGATGATATGTCAATGAAACTCATCTCAAGGGAATGATGATCTTTCAGTGGCTAAACCCATGCTGGTAATATAATATCTGCAGAGAGACCTTTACGTCTAAGCCTTCCTGCATGAGTCCAGGTCTGTGTCGCTGCCTGACACAGCATGACATATTGCAGGCATCACAGAAAAGGCATTGCATTTCAGATCTCCAGGCAAAGCGGTCTGGTTCTGCTCCGCTTTGCACCACTTTAAAGTATGTTTTGTGTTGTCTGAGCTGTCAGAGAACAGGTGTCGATTTACAGTGACAATTGCACAATCTGTCGTGGGACTGCACACCTGTCTGCAAAACCAGATGCACAGGGAGGTCAGAGGAATGGATTTCTCCCCTTGTCAATCACTGAAAAGGAAATTGTAGCTCTTGTGTTACTTTCTAAGGTGAAATTTGTATTAAATCTTTTTTAAATCAAGAAGAAATAAAGAAGAGAATGAGTTTACAGTGTTCAGGAGAAGCAGTCAGACTGAACCGAGCAGCAGTCTGGGTTAACAGTGATTGTGAGTGTGTGTTTTTTGGGGAACGTGTTACACACAGCCACCTGGGATCAGATCTATCACACGGGCCATATGCTTGCACTGATAAGCCACTGAAGAAAAGCTATCTCTGTCTTTTCTTCTGTCTGAGAGCTGATTTCCATTAACCATTAAGACTCCTGATTGAAACGGAGAGAGGAACCTGAAGCTCAATGAGAATCCAAAACCTGATTTATTTGGTCTCGACTAATCCATGAAGAGAAGTGATATCCATCTACTTTTCATCTGCTGGACACCTGATAGGAGACAAAACTCCAACAGCTGTTTCTGCTCGAAAAAAAAAAACACACATTGACAAAGTTGGTCTTATCTGCAGTGGAAGACAGATTGAAACGCTATCTCTGATATAATTGGTACTAGTATAGAAAAGCTTTCTTCTTAAGAGGGACACAGTTTTAAAAAAGGGGACACATAAATTAATGAGTTGTTGGAAATACTTGAGTTGAGAACAGAAGGTACTTATAAATCATAAATGATGCTTTATTTCTTTTACTTGGTGTGAGAGGCTGAAACACTGCTATGAATATTTAACAAATAACTCATCTGAAAAGTTAATGTTTTGCAAAAAAAAAACAATTTCATCCCAAGGCAGCAATGATTAAGGATGCAAGTCTTTTTGGTTTCAACAGAGCTTCTTTTGTGCTGAAATTTTTACTTAAATCCACATCAGGCGCGTCAACTCTTTGGCACATCTGAAAGCAGAGCAAAAAGCCTCAGAGAGCTCATGCCGTCCGACCCCAGTGGACAGTCTGTCTGAATTTGAGAGCTCCTCTAACAACTTTTAAGACACCTGCTTTGTGTGTGTTTAAAGAGAAACTGTGTTTGAACCGGAAACATCCGCCTGGGGTAGCTGCACAGCTTCGGCTTTCATGGATCGATGTCCAATCTTACTATTTCATCAGCATTTTAAGAGACCGAAAATCTGCAGATTTAATGCATGATTCATTTAGCAGTGAACTCAGGCTGACTTACTGTGAACTGAAACTTTCAACTAGGACTTTTTCATTATATTTTCAGTTAAATCCGTGGTGTACTAAATTAAGGAAGTCCTTCTTCAGTGAAGTTGATAAAGTTAAAGCAGTGTTAATTAAAATATTAAGAAGAGCTTCTGCACAAAAAGACCTCTTGGTGTGATTGTTTTCTTCTACTGCTGCAAAGGCAAAACTAAAGTTTAATATAATGATTTATTTACCATCCTTTCTTGTGCTGCTAAACAGCGTAAGATCCTTATATGTATATTCTTGTAAATCATTGATATTTCAATAACATTTAAAAAATAATTAACTAATTGTGGGAAGAACTAAGTACTTAGTGAAGGAATGTAACCAAGTGCAATTAAATTTTAGGCACTTCCTGTATACTTTAGTATTTCATTTCATTTTATACTTGTACTTGACTTCATTTCAAAGGTAAATTTTGGACCTTTTCCTCCAGCACCTGAATTTTTTACTAGTGGCTGTTTGCAACTGAATATTTTACATACAAAAATACATGTTATCGAACAAACCACTGACAAATTATGTACTTTTAATTTGTTTTTTTACGTTATGGAGTAATTTTTGATGTATTGTCATATTTAATCAAAGATCCAGGGATTAACTGGCATCAAGTGATGAATGACTCACTCAACTTCCCTTTGGTGTTTGTAAAAGAGCCTGTGTTGCCATGAAACTAGAAAAAAGAAATACAAAATGTACCAAGTAGAGCCAGAGTTTGGTTTGTCCATTCTTGGCTACATGAACATGAGGGTGCGATGTGGAAGAGGTCATTTTAAGCCAGTGGAAACACAACAATTCTTATTTCCAGGTAACAAAACCATAATGATGATTATTATATTAAATTTCTGCCATTTTCTGCCAGTGGATCCCATTATATCTTAAGCCAAAGACCTTTTAAGTGAAGGATCTGAATATCTCTTCCAGCGCTGACCATAAATCTGACTCACACCTGAATTCAGCCAAAAGTGCTGGAGATTCATTCAGTTCTTAGCTCACCCACTTAAAGTGCACTCAGGTTGTTGAGTTCTCCTCCCAAAGACTCACACGTTGGAAACGTCACTGCAAAAACAACAAAGGAAAGACGCAGAGCGCTTTAATAGTTAACTACACTTTTATTGTTCCATGTCCAGCCAATGAGAGGTTCCAGTTTCATCCCTCACAAGTGCTGTTCAAGTCCAGCGAAGCCACTGGACTTCAGCAAAACAGCCAAACATGCCGCCACTGCCACCAGTGATGCTATCAAATCCCAACCATCATGTGCGAGACTGCAAGACCGTTTCTGAACTTTAATGAGTGAGATTCCTTTAGTCAGTTTAAGATTTTCTCTCTAAAACTCCTCTTCCCCCGTGAGATGACTAGTTTAATGAAGCTTAGCAATCTACTGCACAGATTAGGCTCACATCTACAGTCTCTGACGTAAAGGGATGTCACTCAGGAATGGAATGTATTTCATATGAAGCTGAGAGGTTGAGAAGTCGCTATGATGTCGATCCGACGCAAAGTAATGTGCCACTTCGTCTCCAGAGTCATGCATGTTTGAATGTGGAGCCACTGCCACTTGCTTCGTCCAAAATGTCAAATTTCAAGGCGTTCATGCATTTGGCAACTCTTTTTTTTATTTTTATTTTTTTTTATGATTTGTCGCATGAAGGGAAACTGGGAAAAGCACTTTGTGGTGGATGTTGATATAGTCACAATGTAGAAGCATGGTCAGCATCAGTCATACAAGAAAACAAACGGGAGGAATTCAAAAACACAGCATTTGTTCCTCCAATCGAGGGAAATAAATGTATAAACTGTTCAGCTAGACGTGGGTCATGACATACAAATATAATAATCATAAAGAAAAACGACAACAATGTTGATAATGTTTATATATCTCTGATCACATGTTAATAAAAAGACAAAAAAAAGGATGCAGACAAACAACGTCATGAGCTTTAAACCGGCTCTTACCGTTGACATGGATGGCTTCGCTTATGCTTCTGTTCATACCAGAAAAATGAAAAACTTTAATAACTAGATCACTGTTAATAGGAGCTAGGCAGGTTGTCTTATTAGAAAATGTAAAGTAGCAGATGAATCAGACATTGCACAATTATTTGAGGGCATGAGCGTCGCTACAGTTCACTGTTAATAGTGACCCTCACACAAAGCCATAAATGAGAGAGAGAGATTAAATGAAAATGTTTCCACGAAATTAAAATGCCAACATTCTTTAACAAAGCACCAGCAGGTACCACTGAGGTCCTAATGATACAGTCAAAACAAAGGTTTGTGTATTTAACGTTCAGGCTTAATTCACAAACATGGAGCAAGTTTTTTTTTGTTTTGTTTTGTTTTGTTTTTTTCAGCCACAGTATTGACCCAGATGTTGCAGCAAAGCCTCGATCACTGCACAGTTGTACAAATATGTAACCAGAGGTGGCGAGCAATCTAAAATAACCACTGTCACACATCGTTGGCTGCAGTTTTGCATATAAAAACTGCATGTTTGATATGTTGTTCAGTTCAGCTCCTGTTTCCTGTGGTTTGCTTTACATTCAGCTTTGCCAGCATTGGATCCATGTGCCTGAACTCCCAAAAGCCTCGAACTTTTCCTCCATGTAACAACGTCGACATGCACACAACTTTTCAGAGTGGTGTTCTTTTTAATAGAGCTCATGTTATGATTTGGAAATCAGCATTAGTTGCAGATCAAAACTAAAAATTTTCTCCCAATAACGTCCAGAATATATTAGATAGAAAACACATATGAATTATTGAATACATTACTTTTTAGCATGACATAAATTGCTTTTACCTCTACGATGTTTGTTAATAAAAATCAAATAGAGGATGAGATTTGCTTTGACTGTATCTCTGTAACAAAGGGTGTGCTTTATTTTGAAAAAGAAAAAAAATAGAAGAAAAATGCCACTGAACTGCAAGTTAAGAAAGACAAAAAGACATTTTTATAAACTCGTACACTTATCCTTCACATCCACTTGTTTACCTTAAACTATGGAATGCACTGTAGGATTGATTTACCAAAACATCACACATCCAATGAAGCCTACATTTCTGAACAAACAGCATCTATTTCTCGATAAGAAAGGTCGGCTTCATGATGCAGAGAGACTTAACAGCCGGCCTATGCAAAGTGTAATGTTCACACTTTCAGTCGTGACCCATTTTAAAAACGAGTTTAATGTGAAAGATAAGTGCAGTCATTTATATAAGGCATATTTAAAAAGTCGACAGAACTCCTTTGACACTCCTCCAAAGAGGCTTTTTTGTGGATAAATAAGGGATGTCTTTGTCCATTTCCAATTTTTGTTTCCATTTCTGTGTCTGTTTCCACAAACATATTCCAGAGGGGAAGAGTTGGAATATGGCGTCCCGAGGTTACAGGGTGGAACCAAACGTTTGTGGAAAGTGTCCCAAAAGTCCTTATAGGCGTCAACCATAAAGAGTCTCCTTCACGGGATGTGAAGACAAAGATGGCGCTACATTCAGAGGTTCAGGCAGAGGAGAGCCACCAGGAGCAAGGAGAGTACACTGAGAGACTGGGCGGCCATGATGCCTCCACCTGGGAGACACATTGAGATGAAGGTATGTCAGTTTTTTTGCGTTACAAAAAAAAAAAAAAAAAAATGGACTGACGGTCAAATTTGCTGCTGATTTGAGGAAAAAAAAATACATGTCCCTTGAGTGTCCTGCTCCCATCCATCAAAACTAGAGACCACGTTCAGTGTGTGGAGTGTGATATTATACCCCATCTGTGTGGAGATCACCTTAAATGCCCCTCCATTTGTCAACGCCCTGCATTTAAAATCCCCCACGGCTTAAATTCCCGAGCCTGTGAAATCAAGCTGTCAGGTGGGTCTGGACTGAACGATAAGGGATCAGGAGAAAACCACAGGAGAGGTTTCCTCTACTCATCAAGATCAATTACAGAGGCTTAAGGCCTCCTGTATCCAGTCAGCCTACCTGTCATTCCATCAGCCAGTGAGGGGATTGAGTCAGTGGGCTATCAAGGCTTTAGTCACGGACCGTAAAGTTTCCCATCTTAGCCCTCCAATCTAAGGTATGAAACCTGAAGTGACAGCTCTGCACTGGCTCATGGGAACCCTCTAGCTGTGACAAATGATAACCTACTCCTAACTTTGAACCTGGTATAATCTCGCTAGAAAACGGCAGGAGTGAACAATCACAGTGCATCACCTCAGTACTATGGGTTTCAAATGTGAGCAGATAACTGAAGCATCCTTTTTCTTGTTTTGATGATATGAAGCTAAATCTCATTGAATACAATAGTAATTTTCATAACAAATTAGTGTGAGGCATTTAATTCAATAGTGTTCTTATGACTGAAAACACCACTGAAAAGAATGGAGGAGTATTTCTTCTAAACTAGTTCTTTTGTCATTCGTTTTAGCAGCTGTTCTGCTTCCAACTTTCCATTTTCCTAACTGTTAAAAAACAGGGATACATTTTTAATGAAAGGGAGAGTCCAGGCTGATTTTGGCTCATTGTGCAGACTTTCCCTGCATTCATTGTCTGTCTTTGGTGCCTGCATGGCATCACTTCTAAAGACGAGCTCAGTGCACAGTGGGTGACACAAGAAGAGGATGCAGAGCAAAGCACTGAACATCCATTTAAGTAGGTGTAGTTGCTGGAAGGCAAATGCACTGATTATTGAAGGAAATCACACCAGGGTTTCAGACAAGGTGTGCATCCTCTGTTTCTGTTGGCAATCAAGGCAGTCAGTGTTTCGTTGTGGCCTGTTATTACAGCTACAAGGTTCAGTAATCTCACAGACCTAACAACAAAATTCTTTCAATGCTGCCCGTGCTGTGACATCTCAATCTCACAATGAACCGTTTACTGCTTTAACATTTGCATTTATTTCCTGCACAGGATAAACAGGACAGGATAGTTGAAAAATTCATTGACATGACAGGAAACAAGGATCATGAATGATATCTTACTACTACATGACTTAGAACTGCGAATAATGGGGACAGGTTAAAAGTGGAATCTGTTACCTGGCAATTGGACTCGTGCAACGGCCCCATCACCTCCCTCTGTGTACGCCCGGACCTCCACCACATAGCTCCCATCTTTGTGGAGGGGCAGGTCTATGTACCTTTTACTGGTTGTGTACAGAGTTCCTGTGGAGTGGCCCTCCTGCCTGTACAGCACCTTTGTTGAACACACATGTAAAGTATAAGAAATGTGAAATGAAGGAGAATATAATCCATGTAGAGCAAACGAGGAACTGTACTCACTTTGTAACCATCTATCGGCGACTCGTTGGCCAATGGCTCCACATTTTCCCAGGCGATGTTTATTGACCCTCCTTTTACCTTTTTCCCTACAATAAGAGGGGGTCGACTCGGAGCTGGCAAAAGACACAAACACAGTAATGAATGATAGTGACATTAAAATGGCTCATATTTTATGAATATGAAATCATGGCATGCATGTTTTCCTTTGCAGACCTCTGCCGGTCAATACTGAGCAGCACTAAATCACGACATACGGGATTTCTTGGTGTGGATCTGGAAGTGATCGCTGGGCGGCCCGTATCCGGCAGAGTTGTAGCCTCGAACCTCAATAAGGTAGTGTGAGTTGGGCCTCATGCTCTCCAGCCTGGTGTGGTTCTCTCTGCCGGGTACCACCACCCTCTGTGCCCCTCCCTCGCTGTCCTCGTGATTCCTCCAGTACTTCACCTGGGACATACAGGGACAGAGGTGAGACAGCTGGGATTTGAAACTGGCTCAGTGCACAAACCTTGTTTCTACAGCACCTCTGAGAGCAGATTTAGGGCACAAGGAAAGAGAAAATACCATAAAAGGGGCACAAAATGAAATATTAAAATAGATACTTTATAGTTACTTTATGCAAACTTGTGGGTATAAAAGGATCAACTAATTAGTTCAGAATTTGAATATAGTTATATTTCATTTACAAGGCAACATGTTTGTAGAAATGCTTTCAAAGAAGACATTTAAAAAACAAAAAATTAAAGATAATAGTAACTTCTGAGAATGTCACTGTAATTTTCTTTCTAGTCATGTGGTGTCTAAAAACAGCATTTTACACCAAATCACAAAATCAGGATTTTTTACTGCAGCATGACAAGAGGTGCACCACGTGTCACTCACAGATACAGAAACTACTACAGTTTAAGCTCAGACTGACCTGGTAACCGTCCACATTGCTCTGTGAGAGAGGCAGCCACCACACGATGGCTTCAGTTGCAGAAAGAGCTTTTCCATTAACACTTGCAGGAGCTTCGGATGGAGCTGAGAGGAAATACAAGTTACAGTTTGTTGAATACGTTGCAGTGAGAGAATCCATTTATAAACAGAACTCCAACGTTGCATATTTCATAGTACGTTTGAATTAATCAGTTTATTATTGACCTGTGCATTACAAACACTAATGGATCCATTACACTGGCCATAAAAGTTTCCTTGTCTGTATCTGTTGGACTCACTAATGCAATTTTGCTTTCAGTGGTGCTAAAGCATCATTTTTGTAATGTCAATCAATCACTGTGAGGAACAAGCGAAGTGACAGGAATCTCTTGGCAAACGTTCCTCCACTGGACACTCTTCTGTGACTTATGAGCCAGTTATAAACTGTGTGAGGGGCTTTCCCCTGCCAGGAAACTGTCCTTGAATGTTAAACTGACATGCTGGGGCCTTGAACTAACAACCCATCACATACCGTCAATGTGTCGCACGCAGAAACAATAGCTGTAAATATAAAAAACATATAATAAATAATATAAGACACACAATCGGCAATGGGTTCCCAATGAGGGTTACCACGGCAACAGGGCATCGCCGTAACCCATCGTGTCTGGGTTGCTGGTGGTTATCTTCACTGTCTGTCAGTGGAAGTTAATAACTAGGCTAAATGCTTTGCATCCTTGGGCGAATTATCAACTTTATGGTTCATGCTTCATAGATCATGATAATCCCCACCACCACCACCAGAAAAGAGAGAGAGAGAGGGGAGAAGATGGGTTCACTTTCAAGGGGTATTAAAATTCCTCACAACTATACATGAGAGCTCCTATTAAAAAGGTCCTTCTCCATTGAAAAGCTGGGCAGTGATAAGTGGACACTGACAGACTGAAATAGCAGAGTGTTGGCATATTGAAGGAGTCCTCAATCTCTGTGATGCTGATGAAAACAGGACCAGGAGCATCTTTTTTTTTTTTTTTGTAGAACATTTTTCCTTTCTGTGCTGTAGCAGTTGAGAGCTGTGAAACTTGTAGGCACTCACCATCCTGTGCAGAATAAATGTAGGCTTTTTCGCTGAAGGGTCCCTCTCCCTTGCTGTTGAACGCTTTGACTTTGACTAGAAACTCTGTTGACGGAGGGATGGAGGAGTCTTTGTGGACGTAGCGTTTGGCCTGGGGGTCAGCCACTGTCACCTTCATCCACTCGATATCGTCTGATGGTTTAAAGGCCACAATGTAGCCAAAGTTAGGCCCATAGTAGTACTGTGGCTGTACAGGCTGATGACAGAAACATTAGAAAACATTCACGTTAATGTGGAAAATGTTCCGTCTAACACAACTCTCAAACCTGTGCGTCCCTACTGTGAATTTAACCCTTCGTGTTTGTACTATGCATCATCTACTTATGCTTGTGTTTTTTACTATTCAGAAGTGCTAACTTTAAGAATCAGATTATATTTACTGTTCAGTTAAAATGGCTGCATTCTGTAAGTAACACACAAACAGTTGTGACGCTTTGTTAGTCCCTCTCTTTCAGTCTGCCCTCACACCGCATTTCCTCTGTTAGCACTCTGGCTCTGCTGTCACGCCACATGTCCAACATGACCGGCCTGCGTTAGGAACCGCTGACCTCTTAAACATCGCCTCATCCTGCAGCTGCTCGCAGACTGAGGGAGGATGGCTTTCATCAGCTGCAGCAGGGACGTTCAGTGTAATCGCTCAGTTCGGTCATTAACTGTTGTTGATTTTCTATTGTCTGGTTCAAAGTTGAGGATTATTCCCTAATTCCTCTGCATATTCTGTGGTGTGAGTTTCTCAAGTTCAACAACCGTAAGCCATTGATGGCTCCTATTAAATGTGTTTAAAAACAAATTTTTAAAAACTTGCATTTTGCAGTAAATGTTATTTCTGTGTGAGTACATTTGGCATTTTAATGAACAACTTTTTATTTGTACTGTCACCCTGTTTATTTTGAATTAAACGCATCAGTCATGACTTTATTCTCCTTATTGTAAACAGGCACTTCGCTGGACTAGGTGAGGGTTTTTCCTGTTTGTTATTATTATTAGAAATTCTGTATGTTTCTGTTTCATTGTTCTGGCATGTTATTTTTTCTTTTCTGAAGCATGTTTCAGATCTTATTATTGTATCATTAACTTCAGCGTCTACATGAGCTAATGACCCTCTGTTCCCTTGTTTTTGCTCAGCATCGACAGTCCAGACGTACCGTCCATGTGATGGTCAGTTCTCTGCTATTCCCTCCACCCCCGCCGACGTCCGAGGGCGCCACCGCAGGCACTACAATGAGACAGCAACAGCAAAACTCAGCCCACATGCTAAGAATCCACACAAACAACGCCAACCCACATAGGCTGCGTGACCTTTCCCTGGCAGCAGTACAGAAAAAATCCTTCCTCTGCAAATACAGTATCAATGTCTCCTCCGGCGCCAAACGCAACACCTTAAAATCAGTGTGGGAACTTTGCCACTGAAGGAGATAGTTAAGCAAAAGTTCCCTTGTTTTGCCTCGAGTCTAGTAACTCACTCTGGCATGATGACTGTTTTTGTAAGAGAGGTTACTGTAAGCCTGTGATTCCCATTTTATAATTGAATTTCAGTATACAGTTTCAGCAAAGTGCTCATTTGTAGAGGTTTCTGTGGTGACTCTGGCAGCGTGCTTCCACTGTAGGAAGTACAGCTTGATGGCGTTTCTGCTGACTCATTTCTGCAGCGATACTTAACATAAGTAAACCGTGCTATAATAGAATGATGCAGAATAAATATCACAACCGAAAGCTGGACTGCAGGGACCACATTTCCATTACAATTCAGGTTTGTCTGCATATAGTCAATCTTATGTCCTAAAATGTCAGCCCACGATCTTACTTGCGTCCAGGGTTCTGTCTTTAGGTGATGGGCTGCTTGGCTCTCCTGTCCCCAGTGTGTTGGTGGCAATCACCCTGAACTCATATTCTGTCCAGGGGAACAAATCCACCACTGTGGCCACTTCTTTATTCCCCTCTACATCTCTGGGAGCTGCAGAGAAATGCACAGATTTAAATTTTTACAGTGCCAAACCTTCGGGGCTATAGCACGAAATGCTATAACATTATATAATTTAACAGAAATATACTTAAAACAACAATAAAATTCCATTTTTGGGATCCATTCCTATATTTTGAGTCCTCGAGGCACGTCTTAATTATATTGTAGCCGTCTTTAAGAGACATTAACCACCATGTAGGTCTACAGTATTACTATGTGCCATGACCAAAATTATCATAACACCGGAGCCAGCCCGGCATTAAGGTAGCAGTGTTTATTTAACCAACTAGTGCACTGGAGTCGCTCACATGTAGTGGCAGTCTTCCACACATCCTTTGAGAAGGCGTCCCTGTACTGGATGGTATATTTAGAGATGGGGCTGTGGTTGTCTGCTCCGCGGCTCCACTGCAACGTTACACTCTTGTCAGTTTTGTCCGTCACTCGCACCCCACCTGGGGCACCGGGAGGACCTGGAGTAAAGAAAATAATAAGAGACAAGTGTTATTTGACGGGTGATGAATGGGAGCGTGGTCGTATAGTTGTGTTGAGTCTGGTGACACTGTGCCTTAGCTGGGAGTTCACAAGTGAGAGTTCTCACTTTTACTCGGCCCTTAGGCAGATATTGAACATCCCACTTGGCCACAAAAGGCAGACAAAAGAAGGAAAGACAGTTCGGTGTGAGTGAAAGAGCTTTATCTTTTGTTGAGGCTCCTGGGGAAAACTCTTGCAACATTCCTGAGTCTTTTAACGAATTTATATTTCAACACCGGTCTCCATAAAGACAACTGTTTGATGCATATGAAACACAGCACATCAAAGCCTTAACATTTCCTCTTTTAAGTCTCCTCTGTAAAAGACATCAGCAAAGACCGATGGATTAACGCATTAGAGCTTAGAGCCCATTGACATATATGAACTAAAGCTTAAGCAAAAGCCTTTGAATCCAATGTTTCCCTTGGTCCTCCTGCTCCTCTTGATTCTTCTGTTGGAACATAAAATGGCCTAATAGAAAACCCAGACTGCGTCAGGGTTAGCCTCCCAACCCGCAGCCTCCCAAATCAGCCAGGATTTACTTTTTCCAAGTCATGAATATGAGCCGAGACAAGTAAGGCGATTAGACAGCCAAAGCTGGACAGCCCTTAAGCTCTAAGAGTCAGGAGAGAGAGCAGAGCAGGGAAAAATCTACAGTTTTTTTTTAACAAATCAGTGTAAAGGACGAAATACTGTGCAGATTTTCAGTGTCGGTACAATCTGTGTCATACGGATGTTTAATACAAAATGTTTTAATTGATAAGCTTCAGTCCTTTTTTTTACCAACTGTATCCCAAGAACGAAACTTTTATCCCTGATTCGCTGACACTTAACATTAACACAGCTACATTTCAACACCGGCAAGACTGTAACATTATGCTACAATAACACACACACACACACACACACACACACACACACACACACACACCCCTCTTGTGACAACAGCTCCTCTCCCTTTCTCAAAGCCCTATTAATAACAAACTACAGGTGCAGAGCTGTGTTTTTTAGGTCGAACAATCTCCTGGAGCAGATCTGCTTCCTCATCTGCCGTGATAAATGGCTGTCTTTCATCTCTCCCTCGCTGCGCCCCGGACTGCTGGCATTTGGCACTCCATTAGGGGCGGCCCGGGGCTTGTGTTTTGGTTCCACTCGGGGGGTGAGGGAGGAGGGCGAACGTCACACTCGGTCGCTGTGCGTTCACCTGGCCGTCTGTCAACACCTGCTCAGAAAGCGGCAGCGGTGGCAGCACACCCAGGGCACAACAGGGATCACTGGCAACCAGATCGCGAGCCGAGTTCTCGGGTTTTTATCTAAAGAGACCCTTTGTCCGCCAACACTGGGCCTGTTTCAAGACCCGAGGGGAGGGCTGTAAGGCAAGCTCTCACTCATCAGGAAGTGGAGAGTGAAAACAAAGCCCGATGAATCATCCAGGAGGTGAAATACAGTAAATGACAGACAGGGCGCTGTTGATGTTCGGCAGGGTTTATTTTGTGCGTGTCGATATCTGCAAGTGGCTGGAAGAACAAGTGCTGTAATAAGCAGCAATGCATATCCAAATATTGCGGTGAAAGATAGAAATCTAGTACGTTCTGCACGCTTTAGGCATCAAATACTTGCCACATGACATTACACAACTAAAATCCGTGAACATTTTAGTTGCGTTTATGCCAACAGCTTTCACTGCTTTAAAAAGAAAATACTACTTCACTCAGTTTTCATGAAAATAAGTGGAAGCCGACACTTAATACACTTTTACTGCTGTTTCTAATGATGTAGCCACAACCACAGCTTCTTATTGGGACTCCCAGAAAATTAAAAAATCCGACTGGACTTGAGGTTTTTGGATGAATATGATTTAATCTGCAATGTTCAATAAATAGAATATGAATAAACTATGTGACACAGACTTCATCTATATTTATTAAACTAACAGAAAGGCTGTAACCAGTGACTGATGTCTAAATGCATCATCTTCAAACAGACAGCCTGTGAAGTTCTGCTGCCCTTTTCTGGTTGGTAGATATTAGTGATCCCAGTCTGTGTGTGTGTGTGTGGGTGTGTGTGTGTGTGTGTGTCTCCTGCATGAGGACACAAGGCATTTCCTTCCATCGCTTTTTTTTTTCCAGCACTTTCTCTCTCGCTTTGTTTCACGTGGAGTCTCAGGGTTGACAGATTATCCAGCAAAAAGGCTTCGGTCTGGTTACTCTGGAGAGATTTTCTTCTCTTAAACACGTGCTGGAGGACATACAGCACTTGTGTTTTCACTCTATTTGTCTTTTTTCACACACACACATGCACTTTCTAGTTTCTAGTTATGTATTAATAGTCTGACAGTAAGAGTTGGGGAAAGTGTTTAATAAGAAACTCAGGAATTTGCACTTGATGAACTGTGGAATTATTAATAAGTCTTCTGTTCAGTTTAATAGGCTTTAAAGAATTTATTTCCTTGCAATTTTCTGGCTTTGAATCTTAAGTATTTCTACATTAAATATTTATAGATAAATAATCATTCGAGTAACACAAAATACAAGACTTAAACACTCAAAAACTCAACTAGTCTGCTTCCTCTGTGTGGACAGCACAGTTTGATCAGGTTTGACTGACAGTGGACAAACAATCCAACAATTGTGGTCTTGTTTTGACGCAAATGTCACTTACGCCTGATTGGTGCACGTCGGTTTGTGGCTTTGTCATTTTCCAACTGCATCCTGCCCAATTCAAATCAGTGAAAAGAGCACAAACAAAGCGCCAAACACAGAAATGTCTCATGCAAAATGACCCAAATTGTTAGACCTTGGACAGAGATCAGTGTGTTCATGTCAGATCTCATCATCCTGCTCAGAAACTGCTGGAGAAAATGTTTCCAGAGCCTTTAACTGTTCATATATAACTGTTTGCATGTGTGAACTGAAACTGAACCATTCATGACTCACCCCTGACAACCAGGTGGGCAGAGGCGGTTGCATTGTCAATGGTGGTCTGTGCGGTGCAGGTGTAGCGTCCAGCATGCTTCAGCTGGGTGTTCTTGATCATTAATTCACCGTTTGAGCTTCCATTCTGCACAAAAACAACAACACAGACCGCAGTTAACAGAGGAGCATGACATCGTACATCGTGAGGCAAAGCTTTCCCGCTGTGAGCTCGTCAAAGCAAAAATTTACATCCTAGATATTTTCTGACTCAGGAAGAAACTGATATTTAATAATTAAAAAGGAGATATTATGTCAATCACTTAAGTAATCCAGCAAGACCTCAGGGACTGAGATGCTCAACCGTAGCATCCAATTAGTGGAAGTGGAAATGGGCTTCAGCTAAAGAGCCGTCATGTGTTTTTTTTTTTTCTGTGAAGAAATGTCGAGCTGTACACAGCGTTCGCTCCAGTCAGCACACTCTCAATGTCGAAAGGTAAAACCATCGCCAAGATTGACTTTAAAAGCACATGACTGCACTGGACTCGCTGTTAAGAGAGTCAAACTGGCCTTTTCTAATACCACACAAACAGTATTAAGAGGAGCTGGGCCCCATTTTTACGAGAGGAAAAAATCCTTCTTGTACACAGAAATGGGGTTTCATCAATCACCATTGTAATATGGAGTTGTTCGGCGGGCAGAGAGACAAATGAGAAATGCAAACCACTAACTTACAGTTTGAACTGCAGTAAAGAGAGAGTAGGTTATGTCAACAATAATGAATGTTAGTGGAAATTGCCATTAAACAGATATACAATGCACCATTCCACCAGGCTTAGAACCTTAAAATGGCTCGCAGAGTCATTTTTATTTACAACAGGCTGTATTTTTCCGCTTCAGGTATTCCAATAAAAACACAACACACATCAAGCCGACCTCAAATATGATTTGACGTAGACGAACCACGAACCAGAGTCGAGATTCTGCAGCTGCGGCAAACTTGAGGCAGTGGAGCTAAACTTAGGTTAGCTGTTTTCGTTTTGACTTTTAAATAATTCAGATGATGTCTCACAGGGGTTCGTTCATAATGTTGACTCTCCTTGTGCAGGTCAATGACCCGGCCATCCAGGGACCAGATGAAGGTGATGTCCAGGGAGGGGTCATGTGACGCGGCGCACTGCATCCAGGCGTTCTCTCCCACTTTGACGTCAGAGTTGGACGGCGCCAAGGTGATCTTTGTTGACTCTGTGAAAAAAAAACCACAGAAGGATGAGGAGATTAGCTGATGAGAGTGAGCAGCTGAAGATGCATTTAGGTTGTAAGAAGTTTTATTAAATAGATAGAAAAATGCAGGTAAATGACTTAAATAACATTTGGAGTCTTTGGAGAATGATCTGTTATAAAGAAAAGGGTGTTAACATGAAAAAGCTAAAAAATGTTCAATATGCACAAATGTCCAGGAGAGGGCAGACAAGAGCTGCACATCCAGCAACACTGGAGCTTTCAGTGTAAAAAAAACTGAAAATGTTTGACAGCTTAGATTGAAAGTCTAGCTAACAGAAAATACATGCAAACAACTTATATCAATATTATTATTTGCTAATTAATCAAAGAGTCTCAAAAAGTTTCAAATTCAAGTCCTCTCTTCATCTTTTATTAAACAGTGTGAGTGGTAAGCCCTTGTCTCATCACATCTGATCCAAAGCCGTCCCCTCACGCTTCTGTCCTTGGGGAGGGACTGGATATCTGCCAGTGGCCTGTAAACTGTCACTCAGCTCAGAGGGCCATAATTCAACAACAGCAGACATTTGGAGGTCAGCAGCGTTTGGTGGGACTGTGACTGACAGGGATGATTGCTGTCATAGGCCAGCATCAGTCAAAGCAACACCACCTGTTCTGGAAAACGTACAAAAAAAAAAAAAAAGGCATAAGTTATTAATTAAGTTCATTAAGTTCTCCAGCAGGAACTTACCTGTAACCAGCAGAGAGCCCGTGCTGTTGGCTTTGCCCCGGTCATTCTCCGCGAAGCAGGTGTACCTGCCTTCGTCTGCTCGCGTCACGTTGAGGATCTCCAGGCTGCCGTCCTCCCAGATGAACACCCTGAGGAGAAACCAGAGAGAATCTTTTCACACATTGTCGAGAAAAGAGCCGTGCGATATAAAATATTCAGCACAATAAGAAGGTCAAAAGTCCAGCGTGTGTTATTCCACAGATACAAGGGTGATGAAAAACGATGAGAGTACTCTTAATGTTCGCCAGCTGCCTAATGGAAACACGGTTCTCCGAGAACAAAAAAAGCATGTGAACTTGATACTATCCAGCAAGACGCAACGATAAATTTCACTAAAGGCAACGTGACAATGTTTGATTCATTTTTCTCTGCCTATTTCATATTCACCCACGACAAACAGCGACGTGCCAGCTGTCTCATCACAACTCCACACCCTCTCTCATGCAGACAGCCACCATACAGAGTATTAGCGAGGCATATGCTGCATAGTAATTTGGCCGCTGCTCCTCCTCTATGAGTCCCTATGTGGTGTGTGAGGGGTGTGTAGGGTGGGGGTCTCGGAGCTAACAGATTAGGCTTGTTTTGTCAGTGAGGAGCACAAGGCAGCGGTTTTACACACTCTGTCTGTCCATGAGCTTGAGAATGAGCTTAATGTCGGTGGCTGACAGACAGACAGACAGACAGCAAAGCAGTGCAGAGCAATCTCAGACAAACAACAGCACATAAGGCTGTTTTTTTGGGGGGGGCAGATATAGTAGATTAAGAAGATCTGGAGTGCTGCACGCGTCTCGCACGTGCTTCTTCTTGAGCGGATCGACTTTACATCCAGAAACTTGTCCTCGTGTTAATGTGACCCAGATGTGTCACAGTCGCAGGAGAAGATTAATATTTTCATTTAATACTTCAACAGAAAACTGTGCCGTGTGTAAAACCAGCTTCTCTGAATGAAGTCGCATCCAAAGAATGTTTTCAGATCAAAGGGAAAAGGAAGGTTAGCCATCTTATCAAGAGACTGCTCACCTAGTTAGAGTGTAAGCTGTGTAAGCAGTCTCTTAGAGCGCCACCTTCTGGTATTAGCCCTCAAAATAGAAAAAAAAATGTGGAAGTCATAAATAAAAATTTGCCATTGGATGCCCTTCCTTTGCCTTGAGGTCACAAATAAATAAATAAAAACACTTTGCAATTCAACTCCTCTTTTTTTTATCTGCACTGGCCTGCACTTGAACTGTTTGCCCTCAAAGTGGGGGGGGGGGAAGGGTAACCACCTCAGGCACTGAAATGGTAAGTGACGGACACGTTCATGCACCTGGTGGAGTTGGAAAGCAGCTCGGTGTCTTTGCTCCAGGAGAAGGTTGGCTTCGGAGCCGCTTTCGGTCGACATTCAATCACCACTCTGCTGTTTCTGGCCGCCAGGACTCTCTTCACTGGGTTGTGTTGAAACGTGGGAGCGCAAGCTGAGGAGGGACAGCGAGGAATATTCATCACAAACTGCACGCATGCATACATTCATGACGCACTATACTGTCTTAAAAACGTACAGTGAGCTGATCTTACATATTGCTCGTGCTCATTTAAATGTTCATATCTGGAAAAAGTCTTGATTTTTGCTTTTCTCAGCCATGTAAAACTTGTTTTCTTGACAAAATCTGACGCAGCACTTCACATGTCCTAATAAAGCGTCCAATTAGTCAGCTTGAAACGTGACCTTTACATCTCTGATGCAGCCGTTTCTGCTGTGGCTGTAGCCAAAAAGTGACTCACCGAACACACGCAGCTCCGCATTGGCATATATGACTCCGTGGTGATTCTCCGCAATGCACTGGTACATCCCTGAATCGTCAAATGTCAAGCTGCTGAACTTCATTTCTGTTCTGTCAAGCTGTGGAAAAAAACACGAGCGTAAAAACAAACCGTCATTATACTAAATTTCACAATTTTCATACAGTTTTAATTCAATCTGTTGATTGTTGACACTCACACGGAGAGAGAGACAATTAGATTGTTGGACTAGATGGCATTATAGCTCAATAATGTAAGCAGCCACATAGTGTACATCAAACAACCTCCCCCACGCTGCTGTCGCTACTCTACCTGCTTCTCTCCTGGGTGTTTTTTCAGGCCTGATGACAGTTGTTTCTATGGAGGGTTACACAACACATGCTGGCTCCCGCTCAGCAACAACAGGTACGTTTTTTTCCTGACAGGATGTGAACCTACTGTGCCAGTTTCCTGTCACTGCTGTGCTACTGTAGCAACCCTGGGCTGCAAACTGAAGCAGCTACTGAGAGACCCCACAGAGCTGCTGAGGAGGCTCGTAGACTTTTACAGCTAAGGCTAAATTGCTCAGTTATAATAAAATAAAGATTTATGAGTTTGCGTGTTACCAGTTCTCCATTTTTCAGCCAGCGGATGTGTGGTTTCGGTCTGCCGCTGGCCTTGCAGGACATGGTGTATTCGCTGTTGAGGTCTTTCTCTGCACTGGTGATGTGCTCCACCCATTCAGGAAAAGCTGCAGGGAGCAAAATCAGAGTTACAACGTGTCAGGTGAGTCTGTTTACTCACCCAAAATAATCCAACATGTTTGCATCGTTTTTA
>JAUZTA010000028.1:18250654-18265898 GCA_034780835.1 Ctenochaetus striatus | reverse complement strand
CAACAAAAAAGTTTTGTATTTGAAGCCTCTTGTTACATTTTAGAGTTAAAAGCAGGACCACCAAAGAGAAATTTCCCCTTTAAACCTCACACATAGTTTCATTTTGATGATTCTTTGAAGCTCAGAGAGGTAAAACTTTCCATTATTTCACAAACAGCCAGGACTGGAGAATTTCCCAAAAAGTGACCAACATAAAGCATATTCGTACTGCACAGCATTTCTTTTTGTTCTAACAGTGTTTTTTTTTTCATTTTCTAATTCCTATTGTGTAGAAATGACTGTTTGTTTTTTATTTGTTTATCATCTATGGTTTGTAATGAATTATTTATGGCTATACTGTGCAACACTATGCATGCACAGACTGAATAATTGAGTTTTTATGATTCACTGGATCTAATGGCATTCAGAGATTTACTTATATCCAGAGAGGGCAGTGACTTTTTGAGAGAAGAGTCTGACAACGGAAATTAAAGCAGATAATTATTTATTCATTCATTATATTTCCAGTACCTTGAATTTCATACTTGCACTAAAAGGAGAAACTTAAATAGAGACAAAGGAAGTATCTGTTAGTACAAATCTGTTGCTTAAATACAAAAACTCTTTGCAATACCGTCAGAAAAAAGCATTATTATCAGAGTATATTGGGACTGCGTAGAACCGAAACAAATCAGAATGATATAATTTTGTGCATCAATTAATGTAGTCACTATATCCTGCATGTTCTTGTATAATACCAAAATTATTTAACTTGCAGACAAGCAAATCAAAAAAAAATTCAGAATTGAAATTTAAATGCAATTTTCTGTCCAGTTGGTTCATTACAACATATACTGTGCACAGCAAGAAAAAAAAAATGAATATATAGATATTTTCTACAAGTACTCTATATTTAATACAGTGCTATCAACAAGTTAAACCATATCATGCACAATATTGCCTCTTAGGCCGCCTTATAAGCTGCTCGTCCCTGTACAATCAATTAAGGTATTTACAAATTCAACAAATATTCTACACGTCTTAAAAAAAAAACTTGATGCAAGTTAAGAGAAAAGAAATCTTGATCCCATCCAAAGGCCCTCAAGTGTAGTTAGTACAAGTGAACATTTTTTTGCCTAATAGGAATGTACTGTATCTGCACTCACACACTTACACACTCACAGATATCCATACATTCACACTCTGCAGAAATACAGGCGGGTATTGAGAGACATGGTATTAACGATGTTTTATGTGGATGCGTTTAGCTTCTTGGAGGAATCAAAGCCAGTCCCGAGTCTCAAGGCATTGGGAGGTGTCTTTACAAAAAGGATGACAAGTGTGTATGAATTATTTCTCCCTCCACAGAGTCCTCTTTCTCATGCTTATCTTATCCATCCGCGGATGCGACTTCCGCAGTCATACCACTCTCTCCGTTCCAGTCACTGAACTGTGGAATGAGACTTCAGAAAAAAACGAATCGTTGTTTTGAAGAAAAGGCACAACCTGCTGAAGGAGGCACTGCGGGGACCGAGGCACCGCTGTCACACCCCTCAGCGTTCCCCGCGGTGCCTTCAGATCAAACTCAATAAGAGGAGGTCACATGCAGGGCAAAGGGTATGAGATCACGTGACATGCCATGCAGCATTTCAGCTTCCTCCATCATGTGTGCGGTCGGGTCATTCACAAAACAGAGCGGTGACAGATGGAGATGTATCAATGCAGCGATTTCAAGCACGCATTGTGCACTGCTCCCAATATTCAGTTTACAGATAGTTCATTTTATATTTATTTACACTGTACATGATCGGCCTTGCGCACTGTAATGCATTATGGAATTACTTGGAGGAATAACATTGTTAAATACAGACTGCTGTACAAGCTTCTGTGTCGGAAAAAAAAATACATGGAATAATAGTCCTTTACTGTAGACGCTGATTACTATTTGAACATAGTAGATAATATAATAACCAATAACATAAACAAATATAGTTCAGAAGAGCACTGCATAGTCCGTAAGAGATTTGTGGTAATAATGCAACACTTGTTAATATCAAAGTGTTAATTAACATATGGATTTAGGTCATATTTCATGCACTGTTAAAATCAAATGCAAGGTTGAGCTACTTCCTGCTTCCTTCCTAAATTCTGCTTGGGATATATTTACTGTAATGAGCACAGGTTCGATAGCCTCTCCATGAAGATTTCCAAGTGAAAACATAAGTGTCTTTGATGAGTTGTCTGTATTTCATATGTCATGTGACGCTCGGGATGTAGATGTGATTGTAAAGCCATGCGGAGTTGAAACAGCCCTCTAAAGAGAGATGTGGGGGCCAGTTGGAGCACCACCTCATACTGGTCTGTCAGGCTACACGAATGAGTTCAATGAGTTCATGGCATTAACAGGCGATGGGGCCTCTGAGCTCTCGTGGCCCTCAGCATTGTCCCTGCTGGCACTCTTTCCACTATACTGGCCAATAAACGAGCCATCCTCGTTGAACTGTCCGTCTCCTCCTTCCCCGTAGTCAACTAAACTGTCGTCACTGCTGTCTCTCTTAACTGTCCCGTTAGACGGCGTGCGGCTCCCTTTTAACGGTTTATGGTCCTCATTGTCACTGAAGGAGAAAATAACATGCAGGTGTTACAGGTGAGATGGTGTGACAGATGCAACAAGGAGATTAGTGATCACTTTTTTAGATGGAGCACAAAACTGCTGATAGTTATTTTCACAACGACCTTGTAAAGATTTTTTTTCCAGATTGTATGAGTTTCTTTAAAAGCAGAATGAGTAGGATTTTTCTTAAAAGACAACATATATGTAAATAATCCCTCTTCATCATCACTTTAGAGCCATTAGAAGTGTGTGGCAGTTATCTGTACCTGCAGAAACCCTGCCCTGTGTCTGTGTTTTCTTATTTTCTGTGTTCAGGACGTTTCTGGTTGTGAACTTTAAGCAGTGGGTGTGCAGCCTCGAGCCGATAACAGCACGCAGGGTGTGAAGGGTGCAGGTGGTACACTGAGCTGAGTTCTGGCAACAGCAGTCAGGGAGGCGTGTGAAGGGACCGGCTTTTAATGTTGTGTGTTTACAAACCAGAACAGACAAATCCTACTCATTCTGCCTTTAAAGTCTTTACTTTCCAGAAGTGTAGAGTCAGCAGTTTTCATTTAATATGCAATTTTTTAAAACTTTCCTGCCAACTCTACAAGAAGCAAATTTGAATTTAGTTTGCTCCATGTCTAAAAAACTGTAGCTACGGATGATTAGTTGGTTTCCATCAGGCAACAGGGGAATAAAGCTCAAGCAATCATATCCTGTTCAAATTCCCCCTGAAACCAAATATGAAGTGGTAAATGTGTTGTTTGACAAAAGCACCCCCCCCCAAACACACACATACTCCCACCCCTTCAGACAGAGGTTGTGATGAGAAACAGAAAATTCATAGCAATGATGTGAATAAAACTTGGAAAGCAAAGTCTCAGCCAAACACCCCTCCTTCCCCCTCCCAAAAGCAAGCATGATGATAATAATCACAAATTGGCAAAATGCATGAAAAATCTGCAAAGAAAGTTTTCTTTGGATATCAGATCGTTGAGAACATTCCACATATATGAGTTGAACATCAATGAGATAAGATCACAAAGCCGTCATAACGCTGCAATGCTTCTCAGTTTACCAGGATAGATAATAATCAGGAAGAAGAGTAGCACAGTGAAGTTGTAGATGAATGTTTTAAAAAAAACCTTGTGTTTGCACCGTACAGGATGAAGGCTTTATGATCGAATGTTAAACTTGATGTCGGCCTGAGATGTGAGCATTTTTCTCCACGGTGACTCGACTGTTTCGCTGACCTTCTGCACATGCTAGACTGACAAAACAGTGACCATCAGCCCCCCCTCTCCACACACACATCATGATCACCCTTACCTTTGCTGAGACTTACACCCCTGAAATCAGATGAGGAGATCCCACACAGCATAAACATGACTGCACTACAGTTTAACGGGCACATACGCCGTGTTTAGTCTGAACTTATCAGTTTGATCTCCTGCAGTCAAACAAGAACAGCTCAGTTGAGTTAAGTTATGCCTTTATTGACATACTGTAAGGTTCCAGCTGAGCTTAATGAAACAGCATGGATATAAAGTATATCTCACAAAGGCACTATAATATTTATACACTTTGCCTTGTGATTTATTGTCTACTGTTGCTCTTTGAAATCAAAGTCCATTGAAGAGAGTACCATGCAGTGTGAATAGGTCTCTCATTTTTACACAAACTACATGAGTTTTTAAGGATAAGTGATATTCTACATTTTTCTTGTTGCAAATTAGTCGCATAAAAACAGTAAAACAATAAAAGGATTCTACTAACTAATATTGTCTGCGCGTCAGAAGGCTGTGAAAACTCACTCCTGTTTGTCACTGCACTTGTAAAGAATTACTTCTTCAGTAGGAATATGAGCTTGAAGCAGAGAGCCACAAACAAGCTTGAGAAGTCAATGGTTTTGGTCAAAATAAAAATGTAGAATATCACCAGAATTGTTAATATTGAAGAATGGCTACTGGTCTGTTATAGACAGCATCAACCAGCTCTTGTACAAGAGGTGATTGATAAGTTTGTGGCCTAATGTAGAGAAAAAAGAAAGGATTTTTATTCTCAACAACTATTGGACTAAGTGTTTAAACATAGGAGTCAACTATGTTGAAAAATAAACGTTGCAAATTTCATCAAATTGACTCTCTCTATTAAGGCCATGAACTTATCAATCTTACCAATCACCTCTCATACTCTTACCGATGCTCCCCTCGAACATGCTGATAATTTCATATAAGATCCATATGCATCTAAATACTGTATATCTATATATGAACAACAATTCCATTCAACACGTTATTGCCTTGAGCAAATTTCATATATCAGATCTTCATACCATGCATATCACATATTATATATATACTATGTGGATATGTATTTATCACAGCATAAAATCCATAGAACAGATTTATGTGTACATAATACAAAAAACGAATATAAAATATAAAAGCAAGACCATCTTATAAATTGACTTATAAAAAACAATTCGAAAATGCTAACTATACAGAAGTAAAGTGCTTCGTTTTTCTTTATTCTGCGTGCGATTGGAGAAGCAGCCTAGAAAGAGGATGCTAACAAGCATAGCTGGATAAATGCTGAAAGTTAGCGAAAAAGGATCATTTCAGGTGATTTTCAATCCTATGACTTGTGTATGTAAGTAGCAATACACTAGGCAAAGTGTTAATACTATGTATACTGTACACAGGATGTATATGAGTAGCTTATTAGTTGGAACGGGATTCGATGCTCAGGGTCAGTTTAAGATGTTTAGGAAATGAAACTAGCTTATATAATTTTTTTTTTCCTGACAGTCTTATTCAAAGTGTTTAATGAACTCCCAAACCCCAAAAATCCCTTGAACCTGAAGAATTCTGCTTCTCAAATGACACCACAATGTCATTAATCAGCACACACACGCAAGAAAGTCCAACACAAGTAGCATCCAGAACGTCCCAGAACCCGGAAAAAAAAAAATCTTGTGCTTCACGGCGGTCGCAGTTCGGATGAGGGGCACTTCTTTTGCTTCTTGTTGCTGTTATTGGTGATCCTGGGTCAGTTATTGGTCAACTGTAAGGGCTGAAAGGAGGGAGGGAGTGCAGAGCTCCACTCCAGCCAGAGAAGGCAGATCAGGGCAGAAAGCAGGGAAGGGCAGGGCAGGGGTTGATGGGAAAAAAAATGGGCTCTGGAAGCTCCAGAGGCCGAAGTGTTTGCTCTCACCTGTATTCCCCAAAAGTACAGTCATCGTCTTTCATGGGCTGAAACTCTGGGTCAGTGTGTGCATCCTCCTTCTCTTTGACTAGTGAGGAAAGAAGATGGATCAGCTCATAAAATGAAGACTAGATGTTCATATTGGCATAGAAAAATATGTAAAGTTTTTATTAATGTCCTCAAGTTCTTAACTGGTCATTATGCGGACTAAATGTGACAAAAAGCTGCTTTCACAAGACACTTTCAGATTGTGACAAACAATTTTTCATATGAAATTATTTTTGGTTGTAACTAAATAACACATTGTATTATTAGGAAGGAACTTCTTAACTAGCTTGCTAAAACACACCAAAAAACAATTCTGTTTAAAATGATACCAAACAAAACATAATTTTTTAAAAAAATTCTCTTATTGTTGAATAAAAACTGGTTTGTCATCTGAGAAAAGACTTGTGTTTTTTAATATGAGGATATTCTACTTTTGTTTTAATAAAAAAAAAAATTGGAAACAATAATTTTGAGTTTAGCGAGATTATTGGATATATTTTTGTAAAAGAAATGTTTTTGTTTAATATGTATTAGTAAAGAAAAATACAGGGCAACTGAACATGAAAAAATTGTTGTAGTGTAAAAAGATCATGTGAGATATTTGGAGATTAATAGTAATGAATTTCAGAGAAAACTGTCCCTCTTTAACAAGAAACAAATGTGTTGTTATTGTGGTAGCTATTCATAGCTGTCTTTTTAGCACACAAAAAATACATTCTCATATTCCTAAAACAATTCTAACAGTAAAAACCCACCGGACATAATTTAATGTTTGCACATAAGAAGAATATGAGTGTCCGCGGTCGTGTCTGTGCCACCACTCACCAGGATATTTCCCTCCCTTATTCCTCTGGATGAAGCAGATAATGAGGAGGATCAGGATGAGCAGAGCGATGGCACACATGAGGCCAATGAACCATCCCTGAGTGGCGATGTCCACCTGTCTGCTCGCCACAGCTGGCCAGAGGAGGAGAGGAAGACTTGATATTAACAACTGGATGATATTTTCACAGTGGAAAGGGAAAAATCGGAACAATTATCCATGATTACGTGCTGAGACAACCATGTTGAAAGCGTAAAAAGTTATTCTCTTAGTACGTTATATATGTTATATGATTTCAGCTCATGAGTGGATCACGATTGCTTTTTGTTACAGAAGAATTATATGTTAGACAAGTTAAAGGTCTCCTAGATCAAGCTGAGGATGACATTACTGAAGCCATATTAGTGAACAGTGTAGGAAATAAATCTTTCTTTCACAAGTGGACATACAGAGACAGTCATAAATACACACAGATTACACAAAAACACACACACTTTACACGCAGCCTTACTATGGGTATATTAGATTGGGTATGACACCATTAAACATATAAGATACTTCTAAATGAGAATGACATCCACGGTTTCTAATTACCAAATCTACAGGACTGACTTTGTTTACACTGATATTAAACCACATAATCATGCACGCTGCTACACACTGTCTCTATATCACTACAGCACATGCCTGAAGTGACCACAACACATCTGTTAAACCCATGCTTGACTGGATTATTATCACAGAACAGCACAAACTACTTCACATTCTACAATCTACACAATGCAAAGCCATGCCAGGCAAGGCCAGGCCAGGTCAGACCACGGTTGAGGCGACCGCAGGAAGTGCCTCACCTGGTACCGAGACCAAAAGCTCCTCAGAGAGGTGGAGCGGCTGGTCGTGGTGACCTTTGGCAACCAAACGCACCCTATAGGAGAGGCCTTCCTTTAAGCCTTTCAGCATAACATTCTGAGAGCCGTTCACAAGCTCTTTCTGCCACTCCTCTTCACCTTCACCTGCAAGAGGGACGTTCATGAAGAGAGGAGCATTTCAGGGAGCGAGTACAACTTCATGTGGGTGGTGGAGATCATGATATCATGGGAACTAGTTACTTGAAAAAAAAATTAATACAACTGCCTAACATGGAATTACAATGCCGTCTATATTACATTTAGACTATTCGCATTCATAGAATCATGGAATTTTGCATGAAAACAGTGTAGTCTATTAATGAATTACTTCTGGGGCCCTTGTAGTTCAACACACTGCAACTCAAGACAACATAAGCAGAGACTAGAGTTTCAGAAACTCGGCAAAACGTGTGCAGCATTTAGAGAAAATTCCTGCACTATGACAAAACAACCAAATACAGAAGCACAACCACAAACAGAAATTTTGCATGTTTCAAGGAGACAATATAAGGGTTTGAAGACATCTGAAAATTTGGTCCATTTTTTTGCCCCGTATAACTTTTTTGTGTTTCTGTTTTGGTGTTTGATCTTGTTTTCTGTATCGAGTTGTTGATTTTTCACTTTGCAGCATCTTAAACATGATGACTGTACAGACATTCATGGTGCCCAGAAGATAAACCCCACTTACTTTGATGATCACTTGACTTTGGTTTATGGAGAAATATCTGCAAAACTGATTTCCTCTTATTATTAGCATCTTGCAGAACAAGCTAAACTAACCTAGCTAACATGCTAATCAAGCTGGGGATTACAGTAAAATTTATCCCTGCTAGCTATCAGCACGTTAGCATTGTTGCAGGGAGCATGTTAGCGTTTACCTCCAGCACCACGTAACGTATTAAGAAAAACCAAAGCCTTATTGAACTGCTAGCATGTCTGTATATTCTTGATGATATTTTCTTAATGCTGCTCATCAATCTTGATCAATGATTGATCAATCTTCATTATTTGTTTTACTTTTTTTATCTATTTGCATGTGCTCTCTTACGTTGCAGTGCATTGATCTATCCGGGTCATTATAAATTCAACATGTGATGATGAGCTAAAATATGAGATGTGTCTGACTGATGATCACAACATAATGCTTTTGATAAAGACATTTTCTAAATTGCAGGGATCTATGATTATGATATTCCCTAATTAAATCTGCTAAGCAGTAGGTGTGAGAGAGCCATACCACAACAACAGTCTGTTCTCACTGCAGGTGGATAAAAATGCTGGAGAGCGCTTCATTCAGAATCAATTGGCACAGAAAGAGTGTTTGTGCTGCTTTTTATGGTGTTTGTCTGCACAAGTTCCAGCGTGATTGTCACGGGAGATGCATGCTGCTCCAGTCAAGAACAGGACTGGGTAATTAGCAATCCAATCACATGGCGCCTTGTTTATCACATCTGGGGACCATGTTGGCAGGAGCCAGCGGCAGCGTGACGTGCCAAAATTTCTATTCACCTGCACAAGCCAATAATGAAGTAGGGGTCTCTTGCCACCTATGCGTGGGACTGCCAGGAATAGAGGTGTGTTGCTTCGCTTACTGTTTTTGCTTTTGTATTCTACATAAATGTTTTTCTCCGGCCCCCAGTACTCCCAACTGATCAGAGTCCCGTTCTCTCCATATGTAGAGCTAACATTTCCAAAAGGATTCACAGGCAGCGCTGAGCACACAAGAGAAAAGACAGCTATCAACATTGGCCTCCAAGCACAATCTAACAATAACAATGACAATAAATATAATTATAGTCCCATTAAATGTTCTTAGCATCATTGAATCTAGACCATTGTAACCTTTAAAAGAAGATATTTCAAATCAGCACATTATACCAACAAACAATACACAAAGCTGATCATAAAAGAAATCAGACATGTATTGTGCTAAAATCACAGCAGTATCTGTACCCTTGTGGGGTGGACGGCGTGGAGGAGGCCGTGCAATGGGATGAGGCGTTTGGGTGTTTCCTGTAAACAACACGGAGAGGGGTAAAGACCGCACCACACCAGAGACGCACACAGAGACGCAGGCAGACACCACAGACACTGAAGTCATTATTCACATTGCACAACAGTTTAAAGGCATGCCGAGTGAAGTCTTGCCATGCAGCGGGAAGCATTACCAGCAGCCAACTTGGAAGAAATGACAAGGGGTCAAATTTGCCAAAGGCACGGCAGAAAAAAAAAAAAAAAGAGGCAGCCGAGGGCTTTGAAAAGACTCATCTAATTTTATTACATGACATTAAAAAGGCACACAGCATCTTTATCTATGTGGCTTTGAACTTTCCCAAGCTTTGAACTCAGCCGAGCATTTTGGGGGGCTGCAGAATTTGATAGAGACGAGGAGAAATTGCCTAAAGATGAGGAGTGCATGCTTTGCGGTGGGTTTTTAAAGCTACGGCTGTGTGTGTGTGTGTGTGTGTGTGTGTGTGCAAAACATGCATCAGTCTAGATACCAGCGGTACCTGCGCCCACTTCTACGTCAAGCTGTGATATTAGAGCTTGTAGAGAGAAACAGGACACAGAGAAACAACAGGACAGGGGTCACTATGGGACGACCCCCCCCAACCCCATCTGTGTCACTGTAACGTTGACAGGAAGACATTCACATGCTGTGTAATGTAACAGAGGATTGATGCTGGATTGATTGGTCACCTTGTGTAACAATGCAACTGGATCACACTCATATTCAACCGAACACGGACGTGGATGGACAACTTATGTAAATCATGCAGTGTGAAATACCAAAAAAATAAAGATAATGCTTTGGAAATAGTGTGTATATTGTACATGATAGACTGACAAGGATCATCTCACAAAACACAAGACAGTGTTCTGACTTAGCATTAGAATTACAGGTAACACATATTTCATTATTGATTAATGTCTTTAACACTTTTTCGATTAATTGATTAATTGTTTAGTCTGTAAATGTCGCACAAAATTGAAAAATGTAAATAATAATTTCCAACAGTTTAAGCTGACATCTTTAGATAGCTGATTTTGTTCATCAGTGGTACAAAACCAAAAAATTATTAAGTTAATGATGATAAAAATGAAAATCTGATGATATTCTGGTAATCATTTTTGTCAACCAATCAATAAATTTACTACAGTTTCTGCTTTTCTTCACAGAGGACACAAAAGAACAGAACATCAGGCTGCGCATTATACCTAAATATACCAAGTGGATAGAAAAATGAAAGTGATATATATATAGCCATTAAAAACATATAATATATAAAAAAATTTAAAGCTTCGTAACAAAAAATATTTGATTTTAACCCCCGATAAAGACAGGACAGTCAAACATCTCTGGTGACTGATGTTTGGTGCACTGAGAAGTTGTGTGATGTGTTTTAAATTTCAGTGAACTTCACACTGTATGTATATGACCTGTTGATTAAAGGCACATTTAAATCTTCCCTTCTGATTTACAGATATAATTCACGTTAATCAGCTTAAATATTGGTTTAGTTTCTTCAGCTGAAGAAACATGAACATTATGGAGGTTCTCAACTTTAAGTCGACTTTATTTGCTGACTTACCTTCGTCCATGATGGTGACAGCTTCCTCAGAAATGGCTGGGCCCGCTCCCCTGCCTGTTTGCGCATTCAAATAAAACTTGTAGCGCGTGCTGTACTTGAGGTTGTGCAAAGTGACTGAGGTCTCATTGGCGAGCAGGGCCCGCTCCTCCACTGGGCCCAGATCATTGGAGTTATTGACTACAGGGGTGGAGGATGGGTGATAAGAATAATGGGATGGGGATGGAAGTGTGGAAGTAGTGAGGTAAGTTGGACAGAGGTAATGATGAGGAGGGGGGGTCGTAGGTGGGGGGTGGAGCGTCGGTAATGAGAAAGGAGGAAATAAAAAGCGTTTGGAGCACAGAGGTGTAGGGTTCAGGAACAGAAGGTGACAGAAGTCGATTTGTTAATGTAATGTTGTAATTTAGGCAAAATAACTTGCTTGAAATGCTCTAAAACTACTTTAAACCTTTGTTTAATCCTTTCTGAGTCTGAGCAGGATGACAGTACAAGACATGGAAAAAGTAGGGCGTACAAAACTACAAACTACATGAAGAAATGTGACATTAACTTGGATCTAAGAGCTCAGTTATTGTCTCACGGTAAAAAAAAAAGGCTCACCTGGTTGATATTTAAGGGTGTAGCCAGTGATGCGTCCATTATGGACATGAGGAGGATTCCACTCGAGGGTTAGAGAGTCCAGGTTTATGTTGGTGACAGTCAGGGAAGTCGGAGGCCCCGGCACTGAAGAAAACACATCAAAGCACGAGTTCAACAAAGTAAAGCTAAAGAGGTTGAGAGAAGAATACTTTACAGGAAAGATGAAAGAGTGACGGAGTCTGAGTCAAGAGTTCTTTAAAATTTTCACTTCAAGCAGATTTTCCTGTATTTATACCTTCAGTTTCCCTCCATTAAAGATGTTTTGTTCTTATTCTTTATTTATTTTTGTTTGACCTTCGTTGTACAGAAAGATGTTTGACACTGGAAGACTGATTTTACATTCAGCTGCTGAGGGAGCAAAGTTCCTTTGTTCTCAGCTGAAATCACATGAATCATTTACAAGGCAATCTTATTTTTTGGAGTATCTTTAAATGTCTTCAAATGTTTCTAAACAGCACAGACAGTTATTATAATTATAACCGACCTTCAGCTACAGTTTAAGAATGAAACGATTTGTTCGGTGTTCATCCAAAACATCAACTCTTCAGAGGGTTTTATGTGTAAATTAGTGAGGAATGTATGAGTGTAACCTAGTCCTTCAGTTTGTACTCTGAAAAAAATTTTATATACTGCTGATAATGCTGTGGTCTGTTATGATAATCACTCAAAAAAACACATCCTTATTTTTGTTTGTTGTTTGTTTGTTGTTTGTTTGCTAGTTAGGATTAGCATGGTGCATTTAGAAAGGCAGTTAAAAGAGTTAAAACTTTGATCAGAGGTTTCCAGATGTTTTTAGCTCTTAGTCCAAAACTGACAAGAATACATCATGAATTTCCGTAAAATCTACCTTCATCCAAACTACTGAACCATGAATTTAGTTTGGAAAATGCTTCAAAGAAATAAAGAATCCCATCTCTTACCTCCTTCAGGTGTCTCAAACTGCTGGGTGGGGCTCTCAGGACCCTCTCCCTTGCCATTAAAAACTCTGACATTGAACAAGTAGAGACTGAAGGGGTGCAGACCGGGCAGCAAGCCGTGGGTGTGGTTCCCACTGAAGGTCAGGACCTGCTGGTGTGGGTTGTGTTTGTGGAGGTTGTGCTCCCTCCAGTAATACACCTACCGGACACAGTTAGAAAACAGATAGTGTTTAGGGTGTGTTGTGTTTGGTGGTGTAGGTGTTTGTGTCGCAGTGCTTGTAGTCTTTTGTACTGTACCTTATATCCTTTCAGATGTCCTCGTATCAGTTTAGAGGGCACAGGATCCCAGTGTACCTCGGCCACAGTGCTATTCAACACCATGGCCTGCACGTTCTCTGGAGCTGCTGCTGGCACTGTACAAAGACGAGGAGAAAAACGGGAGGAAACACAAAGAGTTAAAGTTATAAATGCATCAACCCACATTCTTGCACATAGTTTATTTTTAAAGGTATAAAGAGGAGGTGTGACCCACAGTCCTCTCCTGAGTAGCCGTGGAAAATAGCAGGCTCGGGCCCGGGTCCGTAGTCGTTCACAGCCTGAACTTGGAGCTCATATGGGACAAACGTGGGCGTTCCAGACACGATGAACCTGGAGTTGTTTGACACAGTAACAACAGTCCAATCGCTGTCCACCGTCTTCCGCCTCCACTTCACTTTATAGTGAAGCCCCGGACCGTTAGACTGGAGGCCTGTCAGCGGCTGCAGGGGAGGAAGTTTTAAATGCAACTCGTCTTACAATGCTTTGATTTTCTAAAAAAAAAAGGTTGAATATGCATCATGACACATCTGTTTTTGGTTGATGATAACAAAAAAGAGAGAAAATAGGAACAAATGAAAGTTCATATGACCATGAAATAACAAATTACTGCTTCACAGTACAAGGACACTCAAATGTTTTATGATACTCTGCAGACAACAGCAATAGGACTGAATCAGATAGTATTTTGCAACTTTATTACCTTCCATGAGATCACAAGGTTATTATGTTCTGTTCCAAATCCATGCACATCTGCTGGGTTCTCATCTGGAGCTAAAAAAAAATGTAAAAATGGAGATAAAACATTATCCCGAGGAAAATCTAACACTGAGTCTCATATCAGAATACAAATCTGTTTCTTGAATGAGGGATTCAACAAGCTGATGCATATAAATATGTTTACTTACAAACAGTTATTATTCCAAAGACACAATCATTTATAATAGAAAGTGTGATAATAAGTAGAAAATACCATGCATTAATCATTTGTGTAGTTTTTAAACCTTAGTGCACAGAAATGATTTGAACTCTACAATCACAATGCTGAGTACCCGCTGCGTCCGTCTTGAACACTCTGGAGGGAAAACTGGGGCGGCTGAGACCCACTGCGTTGAGAGCCAGGACTCTGAAGATGTAGTGGACGTAAGGCGACAGTTTGAGGTGAGCTGTCGTCTTAGTTCCAGGGACTTCAGTGAGATTGAACCAGACGCCGCGGTGGTGCAATAAGTCTTCATACTGGACCAGAAATTCTGTGTAACATAAAAAAAAATAAAATAAAACAGACGCTGTACATAAATGAATACTTTATTTACTGCTTGACTGCACATTTACATAAATGCTCCTGACGGTGTTTTGAATACTGTAACTCAGAATGCAAACAGTTTTGTAAAGATATGTCTCAGTATGTTATTTCAGGCAGCGCTTTGAGGCTGTAAGGAATTCAGAGCTTTATCGGTGTTTCAATGACAAGGCAAGTGTTTGCAATAAGCTGCGTGTACAAATAGCGGGGAGGTAGATCATGCTGCAGTGTGGTTTGAGAGATTTCTCTGGATGTTATGGGTGGTTTTTTTATGCTGTTAACAGTTGTCACCAGATTTCAAACTGTTGTTGTCTGTAAATAAAGGAACTGTCAGGTGTGATCAAAAACTTCCCAGACTGTTTCTTTTGTGAACAAACAGAGATTCAGCAGGCAAGCAAGAGCTTTCATGACTAAGAATTCCCAGTTTCATTCTTTTATCATCAGCAGCTCATGAGGTACACAAGTTTTTGTGACTTCTCGTATGTGTACATCTTCAATTTTACCAAGGACCTCAAACTTGGATCTACGGCTACGACCCAATGACTTAACTTCATTTAGGGAAACAGAAGGAAGTCACAGGGGGCCATATCAGGAGAGTAGCAGGGTTGGTAAACCACGACTGTGTTGCTGCAGGTGAGTAATTCTTTGTCATGTTGGGAAATCCTGTTGCCATTGTGCCAGAGTTCAGAGTTCAAAATGTTCTCCCTCAGATGTCTCAGAATATCACAGCAGTGCTCCCTGTCAACAGTTTGACCAAATTCATAGAGCACAACCCAGTAAATGTCAAACAAAACCAGCACTGCTCCTGGTTGCACTCCTGACCTCACATGCCTTTTTTGTATTGGAGACTTCAGGCTCCTCCACCACTAAGACTAATGTCAGAAACAGTCAAGTAACTTTTTGATATTAAGAACTTTTTCCA
>JAUZTA010000028.1:18228245-18243396 GCA_034780835.1 Ctenochaetus striatus | reverse complement strand
CAGATAAACTAACAACCAACTGCTACTAAATGGACTTTGCAGATTGCTTAGTTGTTTTCATGATCAATAATGAACTTTTCATAGATACATTGTAGTCCAGAAGAAATCTTTAAAGTGCCTGTATCCATACTCCATATCTGTGCTCCATCATGACTTGAAAACTCCATGCACTGTGATATTATCAAAAGGCCAAAACCAGCCACTGATGTCCCCAGTATGGAAGTTGATTTGTACTAAATGAAAATTATCTGCATAGCCATCAAAGGTAAAAGAAAATACCACTTTTTTGTAATTTTGGTAAACTAACCCTATATAATCAGCACATTTAATAAACTAAGTAATGATTAACAAATTGTTTGCGAAACCTAACATGATTACATTTGATATACAGAACAAAGGATTAGTGCTATCGTGCTTGTATTTCTCAAAATTTCAACCCCATTTTTAATAAAACTCTAGTTTTTTCTGACCTAAATAGGCCAAAAAATGGTTGCAGTCATACTTTTTTTTGGTCTGAAACAATGTTAATTTGATATGTGTATGTTAAAAACCCAAACAGAAGATGTAAGCTGTGAAGAACACAGAAAAGGAGTCTTTGAGGGCAGATGTATCACGTTGCCACGAAACTAAAAACAACAGTGAGCTATGAGTTCGTGTGTGCAGCTAAAACATAATATCCAGTGACTGCAGAGCTCACAATTGTCCATCCAGAATATGATGGGAGGAGGCAGGCCGGCAGGAGGTCGACACGGCAGGATCAACGGCACGCCCTCCTGAACGACGATTTGCTTGATTTCCTCCTTTGACCACAAGGGGGACCCTGCATGGTTTGAAAAAAATGACACACACATCATTGGAAGAGTGCCATGATTTGACATGAAATATGGGTTTGCTAATGGACTGTTGCTAACGTGATGACAGACAGAGGTGATGAGGCAAAATGAGAAGGATGATGACTAACTGGATAACAACACGCAAAAGGAGAAACACAAAGGAGTGTTCGCTCTGTCTACTGCTACACCCTGCAAAGGAGAACATGCTGTTTTCTACATGCAACCTTTTACCTGTCAGCAGAGCTCTTAATATGGAAAATACTTCTTAATTGTTGAAAAAGACAAAAAAATTGAGAGAGATGTGAGACAGGCATGACATTTAGAAAATGGAAGAAGAATTAAAATGGAGTCACAGATAATGATGATGATAATAACAGGCTGCACGGCACTTACTGGGCAGTCGTACGACTATGTTGTTGGAAACAGCAGTTCCATGTTTGTTCCTCGCCGTGCACTGGTACACACACTCGTAATTTTCGGCCTTCGCTCTGCTGATGTCCACCACCAGAGTGCCAGAGTGGGGCCTCATGATCACGTTTGGATCCTCGTCGATGTCATAGTGGGTCCCATTTCTTGTCCAAGAGAAACTGAGGACAAAAAAAAACAGACAAGCGTCATAACAGCGCAGCTCATATTCACTGATGACAAATTGCACAAGGTTATTCTGACAGTGCAAAGCCACCAGACTGTAGGAGGAGGCACTGAGTAAAAGTTTAGACAAATAGTAAGTTAAGTATTATGCCACTGTCTCATTGGTTCAAAGTGATATCACACAGTCAGTGCACCAATCAGATTCTTGCTTACACCTGGTTTAAGAAATTATTTAAAAGACTCAAAAAAGTCACTTTGCCTAAGTCACTTTCCTCTCAAAGCACATTGGGGTTTTACTGTGAAAAGATATGTGATTAAATGTGTCCCAGATCACCATAGCAGGTGGTTTAAGTGATCAGATCACAGTGTGTCTTGGTGATGATTTATTCTTGTATTTAGTGCTGTCCAGTTATGATACAATTGTCCAAAATGTGTTTTAAAGGAAGATGTGACCAGGAGACGATTAGTAGCTTGTGAATCAATCTAAACAAATCTGACCCTAAATCATCCTAAAAATAATTTTTTTGAGTGTTAAACTCCAAAGTGCCTCTAAATATTCTTTGTGCGATTGTTGCTCTTCTTTTTAATGAGGGTCCTCACAAGTATAGAGGTACAAATGTGTGTGTGCATGCAATGCTTATGCCTGCAAAATTAATCAGGTGTTAGACTGAAAAGACAGAGGAAAGGCATAAAGCATTAGCTTGAATCAGCTGCTGGCAAAGGCTACATGTGCAGGAGTTAAATATCAGCTTTACCTCGAATAAAGTTTGAATAAACTAGAATTTTAAATGATATTTTTTTTGGATTCTTCCCATCAGTTGAAGCATTTAACTGGAACTGGACAGGTGTTGTGTGAATCCAAGCCTGGAATCTCTTTCTGAGTAACAGCATCATGAAAGCAAAATCCCACTTCACAGACTCCTACCTGGGGTGAGGCTTCCCCTTCGCCTCGCAGTGGATTATAATATTCTCTCGTGGGTCGATGATGTAATCCTTGGGGGACTGGTTTGTTATGGTCGGTGGCTGCGGCACTGAAGAAAGAGGGTGATATTCAATCAAGACCTTTACTGCATAACTCAGCCCTTTTTTTTTGCTGCTGTATTGACCACACAGGCAGTCATTACCGATCACATGCAGACTCACCACACTGAATCAAACCGGACAGCTGTTTGCTGACAAACACAAAAAGCTCTTATAGCATGTGCAACAGGAAAAAAAGCATGCTCAACGCTCAGGTACATTACACTTTATTGTAATGATCCGATGCGTAATGTATTCCTGTCAGTGCTGGGGGAGACAACTAATGGACTATGAGAAAACAAATGATATAAGGACTCATGCTGTCTGCAGTAATTCTCTATGGAAAATTGCTCTGCCACTGCAGCAACACACAGAAACGAAAAAGAGCAAACAAAAGAAATCAATGCATGCATTATCATGAAGTCCACTGTAAATCACACTCAGCATCTTAAAACAAAAACAAAATAAAATGCAAAAACATGTAAAAAAAAAAAAAAAGAAAGATAGAAAACAACCTTAAATAGCACAACAGAAAACAGCACAATCTCTGCAATAAATTCACACTAGTTTGAGACTTACATCCATCCAGAACTTTAGTGTTTTTCCCAATGAATCAGCAAACAAGTTGTGACAGTAAAGAGAACCAGACATTAGTGATGGAAAAAAAAACCTTCCTGTATTTAAGTCTTCTTCAAACATTTTTTTCAAACAAAGCCAGTTCCCAGTTGAGAAATGCCAGCTTCCAGTGGTCAACAGCTCCAACAAAACAATATGTAGAAGATCTACTTCCACAGAGACACCAGGCCGTGGCTGCTGGAGGTCAACCTGACAAACTCTTTCCTTTTCCACATCAGTCAAAATGAGGAACAGTGGGCCTAAAGAGTGTTCCCTTTACAAAACCAAGGACACAACATACAGCTCTCTCTAAAAGGAAAACAGACGTTATGAAGAAAAAAAAAGTGTGATCCTTGTAATATGAAGATATCTGGATACAGGTAGTTAAAAGAAAAAGTGATTAGAACAGAAAGTATTACTTAAATTAGCTGATCATCGGAAAATTAATCTGCAACAATTTTGATAATCAAACCATTGTGTTGGTAAATTTTAAAGCAAAAATATCAAAGAGGTGCATCTTTCTGCTTTTCAAACATGAGGATGTGATGCCCTCATGTGTTAAATGTGATAGTATACTGCATATCTTTGGGTATTTGACTGTTTAGATTAAAAGGAAAAACTAAAGTCACCTTGGGCTCAAGGAAAGCAAATATTCACAGTCATAAGCATTTAACATAAAACAGCATATGTCACTTTTTTTGCATGATAGATGCTCTGCCTTTAAAGTTTCTTCTGATCAACTAGTCAATTAAGCACGAAATGTTTCAGTTTTGGCAAAAAAATAATATTCCAATATTAGTCCATTAACACTAACACATTGAATATGAATGTGCTTCTAGCGGTTTGTGTCCTTACGGTCTAGTGGGACCTCCAACGCTGCAGCAATGTGTCCCAGGAGCAGCACCAGCAGCGCTGCGTCCATTCTCCTCCTCTCCATCATCGGTGTGTGACGCAAAGGTCTGCCCCCGAAATCCAGCGGCGCCCCGCCTCTCTGCTCAGTCACACTGTCTGAGGACACCAGCACATTCACAACTACAGGGAGAGAGAGAGACAGAAAAAGAGAGAGAGAGAGAGACGGCGTCAGAGACAAGAAGACAGAGGCAGGAGCAGAGATTTCTGGGTTGAATAGCACATCCAGTTACTGCAGCTATCAATCATAATACTGAGTTTGTTGCATTTTGTGTTTATCTGCTGCTGAGAAAGAGAAAAAGAGAGAATGGGGGGGGTGAACAGACACATATAGCTCTGGCCACAGATCAATGTTTGTTGCCATGCAGCGCAGTTTGCTGGAAGCTATCTTTTTGATCTAGTGCACTCCAATACGCTCCGACGGGGCCCACATGGGTTCATTTTGCTCCTGCTAATCACCGCCATGGCCACGATGCCATTAGGCCTCTCTGCCATATCGATCACATCAGCCGGCAGATGACATGCCAAGGGACGAGACAAGGGGACACTCACTTTACTTTCCATTTTACTCTGAGCTTTATCAGTCTGATTGACTGAACGAGCCGGCGGCGAACCGATCGGCAAAGAGGTCAGATTTTCAGACAGCGAACCGTCTGTTTTTAGTGGGAAAGCTCTCGTGTGATTTGGCAGAACTTTGATCTGATCTCTGACATCTTAGTGGGCATCGTTCAGTGAGGGCTGATGGTACAAGTTCAACAGGGTGCTCAGGCTCGAGCAAGGTGGCTTGTTTAAATCTGATGAAAGCCTAATTGGGCATTGATTAACTGTTAGTTAAGTGAGGATTTCCTTTCGTTACACAATGTAACCTCATTATGCTTTCATTCCCACACTAGTGTTGCTGCATGGCGGCTGGAGTAAATAAGCTGGAGAACTAAACAGAAGTGTACGTGCTGTATTGAGCATTACAGGTTTAAAATCTTCCTTTTGTTGCCAGGCAGCTCGGTGTTGCATTATCACCCACTTCCTTGGACCAGAAGCAATTATTTATGGAGACATCTAAAAAGGAACGATCTCAAAATGCAAATGTTGTAATAATCAGTGTTAGGGTCAAACCAGCGCGAGCCAAGAAGAATAATAACTTAGTCCAAATGACTTTGCTCAATTTAATTCACACTCATTTGCATAATTCAGCCCTGTTACAAAGAGGCGATCAGTATAATTCGTTATTTTTGGTATAGATGTGTGCTTGAAAGTGATGAGCAAAACGAGTAAGAAAATAGAACTCATGAGAAGTCGTTTTTTGGTCCTTTAACAACCAGAGCCTGACCTGTTTTATCTTGCCCTCCTGCTTGTTTTACCCACAGCATCTGGTGGCACAGTATTAAAATGTCACAGCTTAATTTAGAGCCCAGGCAGACTAATTTGCTGCGTTATCACAAAAGCACACTATCAAATTTGGGGATATTAATGTCTGCACTGCATGAAAGAATCAAATGGAGCTTATTAAAGGTGAAGCTGCATACACGTACTGCTCCTCCTGCCTTTGGGTGTAGGTCCTGTCAGGTCCTCAGATGAGGTGGAGGAAGCTGTGTCTGGGACCAGAGGCTAGAACAGCTAAGCAGTCAGACCCTGGACTGGTGCTCCTCAGGGATCTGGTGTATTTGTTAGTGCAGCCCTACAGTCATGAGTCAGTATCGACTCCAGAGCCGATGTGTCTGATAGCACAGGAGGAGACCGAGGCTGACGTCTGCTGCCCCCGGCTTCCACCACACCTCTCTGGGGAGAGTTTGTATTATTCGCCTACAGCAGCCAATCACACCGGTGTGGACACAATCAGAGCAGCTCTGGGGATTTGACATAAAAAGATTTTGGAGGAGGGAGGGGGGCAATTTCATCAAGCTCATTTGCAGACCACAAGCAGGGTTGTTGAATTTGCACTGAAAAGAAAACCAGCACCCGACTTCGGTCATCAATATTAATCTTCATTTCCTGGGTTTGAAATTTACAATCAGATGTCATGAAAATTCCATTCATGATTCCTAAAATATTGCATTTTAATGCGCTCTTTGTGCCAGTTCAATTTTGTTAATGTAAAAACTCGTTAAGATCACTATAATTTAAAAAAGAACATAAAAACAGACTGGATTTAGCGGCACACAGTCGCAGGTGGAAGTGAAAAAAAAAAAAAGACAGCTTGTGACAGCCAGAGAATAAATGTGTTAATTATAAATTTAATGGTGAATCCCCAAAAGCGCGGCGATTTTTATCTGGAAACGAGCCAGAGCTTCATCCAGGATTCATTTCCCAATTTAATGAGGTGTAGCGGCTCAGCTCAAGCCGGTCAGCATGTGCGAGTCTTTGTGTGCAAACTGTATATGTGAGCCTGTAGTCATTTGAGTGCATGAGCTGCAGTGATACGGGGGCCAACCCCTCAAATCCCTCTTGCATTTGGAAGACAGTGTAAACTCAAGTGGGACTCATAAGAGAGAGAAGCCAGCCACCAGGGCCTGAAACCAGTGACATCCTCAGCCTGAACAGTGAGCATAAAAATGACTTAAAAATTCAGACTTTCTCTTTTTTCGAATTATGCAGCGGAATAATTATATTCCTGATTCTTAAGCCTTCACTTTCGTCATAAGGCAAACGCTTTTATAATGTGCATATTTTGAGCTTAAGCTAGATAAACACTGCATCTTAAAGTAAAAAAAAAACACTTCAAAGCTTGTTTCTTATTTGAATATACAATCCTTCGAGGGGACACGCAATCACAAAAACAGCCATCACAATTGTTGAACGTTCCTGTGCATCTTGTGCTGACAGCACTGGAAAAGCCGAAATAAATAAAGCTCTCTTCAGCGCAGACTGCTGAGGCTGAGATAAAAACACAGGACTGTTGGGACTGCTGTGCCAAAAGCTGTGAGGCGGCTGATAAAATCGAACAGGAAATGGCCTGTTTGAAAGAAGCACGACAGGTGGGTAAGGACACTTCCAGAGAGGAAATTTTTAGCTATTTTTCAAAATAGATGAGGCTAAGAGGAAAATAAACTGAGCTCCCATCTCACTCAGAAAACCCAATACAACAGCAGCTAAAAGCACTGATGACAACTGCCTAAGTACAGACAAAAACAGACTATTGTGTTCTTAGAAGTTTTACATCCTTAAACCTCCATTAACTGATGTTTTGGCCATTTTGGAGCAGAACAAACAAGCTGAAGGCAAAAAAATAAGACTATACGGCTTTTAGGATGATGTTTTGCTACAAATTGCTTCACTATGTTCAGCAGCAAAAAGTCGCTTGCTGTGTCTGTCTGCTAGTTTGGTGCATAGTGTGTCTTCACTGCAGAGCTTCTCTGTTAAAAATCGCTGCCTGCTGCGGCCAAAACAACACCATTACAATGGGACTGAACCAAATCAAATAACAGTGAGCTGAAAATGCTCCATAGACCGAAGGAGAAGGACAAAGTCGTGATAATTCTTCAAGGCGTCGAAATGCAAACTGCGGAGTTTCATATTTTTCTGTCAAACTTCCTGATCATCTCGAGTGGTCGGTGATTTTCATATAACTTCGTAAAGGGGAGAGACAATAACTTAAATAGGCTTTAACTGATTGAGTCATAGTAATGGTGTGCTTGAACTCCAATATCCTATCTTCGTCCCACTGTAACTTAGACAATCACCTCATCTTACTGATGAGATGTTTGCTGTGACGGATTATAAAAAGTTAGGCAAGTTTAAAAGTCTGGCAATTGATTTCCCTTTATTACAGAAATGAGTGCAGGTCAATGGCTGCCTGGAATGATTATAAAAAAACACATTAAAACTTGAAACACAGCATGATGGTTTGCAAAACAGTTGGATGTGATATAAGGTAAATTTGATTTGTGTTAAATGAAGCAAAAAAAAAAAAGCAAAATCACCATTGAGGATCTTGGAAATGCCAGCGCATAACCTAACAAGTTGTGTTCCTCAAGAAAAAATAAATGTCAGCAGAGCGAAAGGCTGCGATGTTAATTACTGTCTACAACTCCATGAGACCACCTTCAATCAGCACTTGCTTTTCTCTCTGTCCATTTTGTGCGTGGAGAAAACACTCAGCACTTGTGTAACAGCTGCATTGAGCTGTCTGGCCCCTCATTCAGCCAGCCTCTTCAATTACTCCATTGTCATTTTTCCCATGGCCAGCTACTTCACCATCCCAAAACTAATTGGTTTTGTGCACATGTCGGAGACGTAGTGCATACAGCGACGCACATACACACACACATTTGTTTCCCGCTGAAGAACGTGAGGGTTGGGACATGTCTGAGCACACAGATGGAGCTGACAGGGGCACGAGCACTGAGAATTGAAGCTCACCACGGTGCAAATGAATAGTAGTCAGCAGGGAAAAAAAGCCCAATTGAATTTCCCTTACAGCATCAGATAACGTTCCATATGCTTTATGCCAACCGTTATTGAAGATGTCGCCATTGTCTGGGCGAAACATCAGTGATGCAACACAGCAGAAGCGACAGAGTCACCGCTGTTGCATCAGTAATGTACAGTTTTAACATCTTTGATGAAAGACGAGCATTTCTCTCATACCAAGCGCTCTAATTAACTCCTATAATCAGCGCTATTGATGCCTCGTGCAATCAGGGGTTTGTGAGCCTCAGTATGGCCTTAATGGAGCAGCAGGGATCCCCTACAGGCAGCTGAATGTGGGGCTATAATGATGAGAATTGCTGTGCACTCACGACGGTGGTGATGAGAAAACGGATACGGATGGAGGAGTTTATTTTTTCCAAGGCTGCCGGTCGCAGTTCAGGATGACACTGCAGGGTAGTAAAGCCCAAAGCTGTGTGCCCGTTTCTTTTGAGCCATTAAACATCCATGGTGGGGCGGGAGATCGCTTGAAAAGCCTTGCCATAGATGACAAAAGATACTCCTTTATTTGGTAGCAAAAGTTTAAAAAGTCTCAATAATTTGGGATTTGAGAATAAATTACATAAGTGCTTAATGGAGCTCTGTAAGTCCTTTTTAAACAAAAGCTGAAAGGAATATTAAATCTGTGGATTCACTGCTAATGTGGTGGACAGGCATTAGCAATGATATGAGTTATGGCCATGATGCATGAGGCTTAATGTTCACTGGCTTTGGCTAATACCTCTCATAGGTCTTTTATCTGCAGCTTCAGGATCACAATGAAAATACCGCGTCCCCGTTTCAGCATGCGTTTCCCATAATCTTCTCATTAGCTTTATAATTGGGGGGCCGTATGCAAATAATTGGTGTGGTTAACATATGAATTGGGGTCCTGTTGTTAAGGGAGACCCCGCGGCTTGAAAACACGCCGCAGCTCTTTCATCTGCACTGTACAATGCCAGACAATAAAGCCAGGACCTTTGATTCATCGACTGTACTGTCAATATGTTGTTGTTGTCCTCCTTCCTTCTATCTGGTTAAGTTAAAACTACGCTTGTTTTGATCAAAAAGTCATGGTGCAGCATGGGAAGTGTAGGCTGTGGTGTTTCTGAAGCCCTATCCATTCAAGGAAACATAAAAACGAATAGGAGTCAGGATATTTCAGCTCTTTCTGCACTGCTTTTGATCATTTTGAGCAGTTCCTAACTTGATGAAAGCATAATATTAAATCTCTGCAGTAGCCCTTCAAGGATATGCCGCTCTGTTTTCAATACTTTTCCCTTAGGCTATCAATCGACCGCAACTCTTAATGCTAATGGGAACCTGCTACTAATGCAACATGTCCGGCAATTTGCTTGGTCCTCCTCCTTTCACTGAGCACTGCACATTGGCATTCACTAAGCTTCCTCCCTGTACACGCCAAAAACACTCCGGGATTCGCTCTCTGTCCCCTCTGCCCAAATGCTAATCACTGCCGGCGCCGGCACCTCTGAGAGGAGGCTCCTCTTTAGCATGCAGATGGAAGCTGCACCGCTAGATGGAACGGCTGTGTAAAGGAGGAAATCCCTGCCTGTTCAACCTGAATGGAACCGATCGGCATTTTGCTTTCATCTCATCACTGCAGATCAGCTAAATGTGACATATAGTTGGTGAGTCACGTCCTCACTTTAAACCAGCACTCCGTCTGAGAGCATTCTCCTGATTGGACGGGTGCAAGAGGCCCTCTCTTTCTCCTCAGGATAATTGCTGGGGGCAAACTGGAGCTCTTCTAATCTTTTTACTGCCTCACAATGTAGAAAAAGCCTTAAATCATTAGTTTTTAAAGTAGCAATGGCAAGTGGGCAAAAGTTAAGTTCCCAAAGTGCATTTGTACACTTGTCTGACACCTGACATGTACAGTCGCTCATTACTGGAGAATTAAGCGAGTGGAGACACTTTTAAAAAGCATTCATTAAAATGAGATCAGGAGGGAAAGCAGCATCAAAACTTGACGAGCGAGTGTGGATCTGAACTTGACCTTTATTTGATAGTTAATCCCCACACTGTAATTACTCCTCGAAAAGAGAAATGCTTTAATATCTCCAGTCAGTTCATTTATATGTGTATGTGAATTCATACTTGCTTGCATTCAATTGCAAATGCATCCTCCAAGTTTATGTGTGCTCACAGAGTCAATAGGTCAGTGAAGGATGTCGGACGTTAGAGACGGAGGCTGAGTACGCCTTGGCCTGCCATATAAGTGCATTATGGGTGAGACCATTCATATGCTGAGCAGAGTTTCATTATCATGAGTAAATGCAGGAGAGTGGGTGGAATGCATTCGGACTGGGTTCCTGAATAGCTCAAAGGACTCTCAAAATCCTCAGCACACAACGTCGAGACACACTTTAGCTACAGAAACATAACAGTTTTGAGAAAGTAATCAACATAAAACCAATCTGCTGTGGGAAGGCAAGCAAATCCTGCAGGACAGCAAGGCAAAAAACACGCACGCATCTATAGAATCAGAGACAAATACTGTTATTATAGTTATACAATTTGATCCATGAGTCTGAGAGTTCAGGAAACGGGGGGAAAATGTTTCATAGCTAAATATAGGGACACTCCATACACATATCATCAGAGCAGAGCCACTCAAATCTGCGCTCCAGCAGAGCACTCTGTATCCATGGCAATCCCCCTGTGATCTCAGATCTCCATACCGCCTCAAAGATGTCAGCCGTCTCACCAAACACAGAAATGTGGTGAAAAACAGGAACAAAGAGGCCCGGACCCATTTGTCATCTCATAAGTAACCTTGGAGAGAGACTGTACGCTTGACATCTGCTCTGCCCTTAAAAACAACTCAACCTCCTCTGAGCTCAACAAAAGAGGCATGATTAGAATCTCAGTTTGCCATCGTGTCCACACCGGATGGCTTTCTCCATGTATGAAGGGGCTCTCAAGATGGGGCCAATATGTGGAGTTTACTTTGAGCTTAGCAGAGCAACAGTAAGAGTGTGTGAGAAAGGCAGAAAAGGGAAATGTTCACCTCAAACACACAAAACCTAGCAGCTGTGATGTTTTGTAGCAAATGAACTCCTAGCGATGTCAGCCAGGGTAACAAATGAAAACACTGTCTATACATGATTGTTCAGAGTCAACAGCTAATGCAACCAGGCCTTTCTATGCACTACTATATAATAAACGCTCTTCTGGTGGAATTTAAATTGTGCTGATACAGTACAGGCAGCCAGGCAGCGATGGGTCATTTAAACCTGTCTGTGCTTTGTATGCTACCATTCAGTCTAGCAAAATCTGCCGACAACATCAGATAACAAAGCGTGAACGCTGACTGTGCGCTGGAACAATCTGTTACCACTGTGTGTTACCAGAACATGTAATTTGCTGGTGAGAAAGTAGCAGGTAGACAGAGGCAGTGAAACCTAGTCTTACTGTGGACAATCTGCTCTGTCCTGAAGCCATGTCGATGATCATAATCAGACTAAATACCACAGAGAGAATCATCCACAGTGTGAAACGTGATTTAAAGGCCTTTTCAAGTGAAAAAGATGAAAGAAAAAGTCCTTTTGATCATGAAGTGTCTTTAAAATGTTGCCTATAATAACTAATAGGGACCTAAAATATCTTGAAACACCACTGAGTCCACACTGACTAACACTGACAATGCTAACATGCTGAGAAATATCATTTTTAACATTATTACCATGAAGGGATATAAGAGTTAGCTGCATCAAGTTGATCTGAGCTAGTGTTTTGGTTATATTTGTAACATTTATTTGACTACTTTAATGGTTCGCCTCTGAAGAACAAGTAAGAACCAATGTTCAGCAACAAACTTCCTTTACAGGAGCAAACTCAGTAGCACAAAGAGGCCAGCCATAGTAAAGAGAAGCTGCAGGCTGCTGTGAAAAAACAGGGAATCACAGAAGTATTTAAGATCCATCATCTAGGCATCAAGGATTTCTGTACGTCTTTTAAATTTTTTTTTGCAATCTATTCATTAGCTGTCAAGATATTTTTACTAAAGCTCAAAAATGATAACTTGATGGCACTCAGAGAATTTAAATCATGCTACCAAAGTCATTAGATTTCATCTTTTGTGAGCCATGAGTGTCTCTTCAAATATTTCACCGATTAACGTTGAGATTTTTCAGTCCTGTCGGTCCAAATAACCGGTGCTGACAAGCAGACGTTGCCATTCCCACAGCCAGAGGGGTTATAAAAGAGTAAACTGCATTAGTGGCCTGCAAAATCCACCAACAACATCAGATACCATTACAGAAGACTGACTGTGTGCGGGAATAATCTTTTCCCAGAACACGTAACTTGCTGGTGATAAAGTAACGGTGAGAAAATCCTCGGCAGGTGGACGGAGGCAGCAAGGTCTAGTGTTATTGAGTGCCACCTCTACATTCACAGAGCATCACAATAGGCCTCTCCTGCCGCTCCCCTCCTTCTCCTCCGCCAGCCCCTTCCACTCCACCCCACCTGTGTCTGTGAAAGGTCAGCACAGAGGAGGGTCCTCACCCCCTCCCTGAACCCACAGCTCCCACTCCACAATCAGCCCCAACACTGGAGCCCAGTGCCAGGAAACTCAATCAAAGAGGGGCTTCAGAGGGCTCCAGACCTCTCAAAACCCTCCATTGTCTCCAGAAGGCTTCCCCACACCGCGGCCGGTCTATATGTAACACTGTAAGAGGAGTTGCTCATTACTGCCCGTCCTCGGTTCCACTTTGTCTCTTTTGTGCAGCCGACAGAAGAATCCAGTTGCCCAGCCGGGCCAATAAAAGAGAGTGCAGTTACATAAAAAGAAAAAGAAAAAAAGACAATGAGAAAGAGGATTCACTTGCAGAAGCCAGTGATGGCGAGACACAAACGTTGCATGTGTTGGTGCATAACCAACCTGCAACAATGACGTGAAGCGAAAGAGACATGCAATACACAAATCTGTCACCTGTTGTGTCACCGCGAGACAGTTCTTTAATGGCATCTGTTTAAAACTTGCCATTCATGCCGCGAGTGAGAGAGTATTGACTGATAGACACACCACACCACAATGTGTGTGTGAATGTCAGAGCAATCCATTATCACATAAAGGAGGCACTATGTAGTTGCCCCTTCTCTCTCTCTCTCCCTCTCTCTTTCTCCCCCCCTCCTCAGCCCCTCCTCAGCTCTATTCAGATACGGCAGGTGAATACAAATCATTTCCCCTTCGCTGCTTTCTAAAAGGACTCACCATCCAATTTCAGACATAGAGGACACAAACAATAGTCCTTTCAAAGTGTGAGAAAATCAAATCACGGTATTTCTTTTAATGAGAGACACGATCAGGAGTTAAAACTTCTACAAAGTTAGAGAGGCTCTGAAAAATATTTATTTGTTCTTATGGAGAATCATCAAAGGATTCGTTCTGCACATCAGAACAGCAGGTCAAGTGTAGAAACTTTTGAAGGAGGCATATTTTGGAGCAGCAGAGAATGCTGTTTATACCAATTTGAAGCATCCACACAAAATGTAACAGAGTAGTAGTTTAATCTCTCATATTATGGTTTTGTTTGTATTGGCTGGAAAAAGCAATTCCACCTTTAAGCCAAGTTTTCTTTTTGAAAGACTGGCTTTTAGTACAATGTAGTTTTGCAATTTTAGAGGACAAAAGATTGCCAATTGATATTTTTTATCATTGTCTTTTTGATTAATAAATACATTGTAAAATAGAGAAACACAGCAAATCTTTGCAGCACATAAGCTGGATAAATGACTCAGACTAATGATTAGCCAGATTGTTAGCGATTGGTATTATGAAGATTGACTAAATAACTAATGAATCATTTTAACACTAATGAAAAATGATGCTTTCTGCATTTGTAAAAGGCAATAAACAGTAACTAACTAACAAAATGGCTGGAAAGTGTCCATGAAATGATTAATGAGTGACTTATCATCTCATCATCACTTTGACTGGAGATTTTTGGTTTTGGTTTAGTATTCCAAAAATTGGATGTATCTTTTTAACATTATTTTTTGTTTTAAAACATTTTCTTTCCTTTTTTTAAATATTTGTTTTGTGTCTGTCATGTGAGAAAAGTTTTGGTTTTTTTTACAGTTTTTGTCAATGAAAATGACACAGAAACAAAGCAAAGCAGCAAATCTGCCCAACCATGAAACCAAAACCAACAAATGTTTGATTTTGCTTGATAAATGATGTATATTAATTAATCTGCAGGTATGATCAAAACCATTACAGTCAATAATCTATCTTTGCACTGAATGATGACTTGATGTGACACTTGGTTTATGTCTGATATTTAGGTTTTTCCACATCTTGCTCAGTTACTCTGTTCATGCAGATGCAGTGCCACAGTTGTTGCTGGTAACCTACTTTAACACCATTTCTCAAACTTGAATCAAACGGAATATAATCCACATGAAGACATTCATCAGAACACACCACCAAACAGGCAGAAGTGCTGTTTAATGTGAAAATAATGCGTGTGCCAGCAGCACTGATCCAAACACTTTCTTTCAGCCAAATCTGAATGAGCTCTGATTACACTGGCTTGAGCTATGGCCACTCTATTTCACGAGTCAGGTTTTCATATGCTAAACTAAACAAACAACTCAGAGGAAGCGAACAATTCATCAAAGACAGCCCAGAGTCAACTCCTCTGACTGTATTTGAACACAAGAGCGCTGTGAATTTTCATTTTAAATCTTCTTCTTTTAAAGACTTGTGATGGAATTTGATCTAATTAAGTTCTGAGGCTGAGAAACTTGTG
>JAUZTA010000028.1:18193239-18206073 GCA_034780835.1 Ctenochaetus striatus | reverse complement strand
TACGTGCATTACGTTTGCGCTGGGGACTGCTATGATTGGTGGAACTCACGGGAGGCTGGCCAAAATTGCGGAAAAGTCGCGGTGATTGGACAAAATTGCAAGGTCACGCAGAATTCACGGAGATTGGTTGAATTCGTGTGAATTGTTGTGATCGCAACATCACGAATTCCTGAAGGGACTGGTATTATATATGTTTTACCAGAAAATACTTCTATTGTTTGATGCTTGATATGCAGCCATGTATTGTAATACCAAATGGACAAAATGTTTGGCATAACAAACAAAACTATATGGCCATACAAATTTACTTGAATAATGAGACAAATCAAATTATGAAAGACGATCAAAACACAACATCCACAAGCATCCTATTTTTTTTCAGCTAAATGGCTTCTGAATTCAAGCGAACACTTAATGGATTCTAATGCCCTCTTTCAAATGTGTTCAATCAACTTTGGTATTTACAGTGCAAAAAGCTTGTGTATTGATCAAACGAACCATTAGCACTTTGAACCGGGTCTTTATTGGAAACACTTAAAGTGGATTCCTTTAAAATGTTTTGAGAAAATGGATCTCCTGCACTCCTGTCATTGAATAATGCACTCACAGTGGATACCATTAGGCCGAGGATTACGTGAAAATGATCAGTCAGGCAAACGTAAACCAATGGCTGACCTTGTGAGGTACAAACTAATGTTCCTACACAAATAATGCACAGTTAAACCAAGAGGATCCTTAAGAGAGAAGGTTGAATATTTTCTTGAGTCTAGTAATTTATTCACTTGGATGTCAAGCACAGGAGGGGGCAGGAATTTTGAGGAGTGTGTAACAATTGGGCTTTTCTTTTCCCAAATCTGCATAATTATTGAGGTTAATTCAACTCAGAGCTTGTGTGCCATTGTCTTTGAATGTGGCTGCCACTGCTTAAATGAATAAATTAGTGACAAAACGAGGCTGACAGACAAGCTCTGCCTGAATGCACGACGTCAGGGAAACTGGCTCCAACGATAAGAAGAAGCAGCAAGGAAGAGCTTTTACTCGATTTGCTGGAGACAACAGCCTTGTCGTTTGCTTACATGTGGTCTTCAGTTTTCTCAGTGATATGATTTTTCTGGTATCTGTCATGTTCAGTTATTCAAAACCTATTGGGATTTAACAAGACTCACAATGAACGCATGTTGGTCTCTGTAGACTGCTTTTCCAATTCTTCATTCTCGATAAGTAAATCTAACATTGCTGCATTTGTGACGAGATACCTCGTACTCTTGGGGGAAATGACAAAATGGGGCAGATGCTCACCGCTGAAATAACAATTTGACAGCAAAGACAGTGGCATAATAAGAAAAGTGATGGAATGGCATTATGGGTGAATAGGTTACATTTTAAATCAAAGACTGGCTGGAGGGGATTTATTGAAAGTAACCTCTTGGACTGAATATTGAGGCGCAGAAGTATTAAAAACTGCAGTTCCTCCAAAGCCCCAGAAGCAAGTCAATTCCCTCAGGGTCCTGTAAGAAAACACTCAACTTTACAGCAGAAATGAACATGTTTACAGCCTTGTGCAAAAAAACAGTTTGGTCTCTGTGGCTAATTTCTCTGTTTATGGTGGGAGGTGACTTTTTGTATAACCCGCTTGATAAAATTTGAAACTGTGCTTAATTAACTGGATGGCTGTTTTGAGTGACAGCTAGCCGCTAGCTGTCTGCCAGGAGTTACCCATGGGTATAGCAATTCAAAATACAAATGTCAGCCTAATGATGAAGCTAGATGAAATTTCAAAGGACCCTCAGGGCAAGAACATGAAGGCTCCTGACCTCAATGTCTGTACAACAGCAATCCATCCAACAGTCTTTAAGATATTTCAGTCAAGTCCAAAGCGGTAGAAAACCCAAGCAACAAGAATTTACTAACAGAATGATAACACTAGTTTTGTTTGACATTCTTACAAAAACCGATGCAAAGCTCTACACAAACATGTTTTTTAACTCGAGCCAACAGCACTGTTTTCTGAGTGAGTTCAGCTACATCACCCCATCTGCAGTTCTATTAACTTTCTACACAGGCTGAAATCAAATTACACAATTGCTTTATTCACTCACAGTTACTTCCTTATTTCCCATAGTGACATCCTTCTCCTGAGGTGGGACTGGAGCTGTTTTAATGTACTTAAACATGTCCCCGCCTAGGCTTTTATGTGCGTGGGGCTGCTTTTTATTTCTCCAGGCTCTTGACATGATAGATGCGTGTCCTTGACGTGACTGATGACCAGTGAAGACTGGAGACCTTGGAGAGCATGAAGGGCTTTTGTCAGGGAGGATAAGCCCTCTGAGTGGTGCTGGAGGGCCAAGGGGACCTTAGCTTCAGGAAGAGGTCTGAGTGCTGTCTGTCTCCAGCAAGTCCTTCCAGGGTCTGTAACCACATCTGGAGCAGGGAGAGTCTGCCTCTGAAGGGTGCCTGACCAACCAGTCTGTCTGGTCTGGTACCACTGGCTTTTCAAGGCTCCTCTCTTGAGTGCTCAATTAGTGACTAAGAGCCTTGCTGACAGGCTACCAGTAAGATCAACGGTAGTGCTGGTTCAACACTGTTTTAGTGTTTTTTTTATTGGGAGGGGGGTTGACTGCATCATAAAACAAGCCCAGAGGGCAGACAACTCGGAACAAGAGGAGCCTCTTCAACTCTGCAACAACAAACAGCAAGACAAGAGAAGACAGGTAGTAGTCACACAAAGGAAGCTAATCATTTAACTGCAGGGCTTTTCTGCTCTGCGGGTTAAGCCTCTGTAGTCGAGCTGCTTTCACTCCACTTCTTAGTTCTTGATTTGTTGACTTTAAGAGAAAGAGATCTGAGAAGATCAGTGTCCTCATTCAGAGGTCACCTGCCACAGCTGGAACAAGGTACAGCAGAGGTCGGGAGTGTTGCTCATATGTGAAGTCCACTAAAATAATTGAATGGCATTACATCATTCAGACATTATTTTTTTTATCAGATAAAGAGATAGTAAATATGCAAGTTTTCTCCCTATGTGTCCGTTGCTGGTGTAGTTGCTAACAAGCTCATTTGATGTCACACTAATCTTTGTATTTCATGAAGTATAAAAAGTCTCAGGCATGGAAGAAAAGCCTGGATCAGCACTTCAGCACCGCATTTCCGCTCTCTATGCAGTGATCACAATGCTAGTTAAAGCTGCCTGCTCCTTTTTCCCTCCAGCATGTACTCATTATAGAGTGGCAAGTCAAAAAGCCCCACACAGTGGTAGGCATCCTGATCCCGGTGTGCCTTTCACATGGAAAACAGTTTCAGATGGGACCAGTATTGTGCTGCTATAATACAGCATCTGCTTTATGGCATGGAAAAAATGCATTGTCACCAAGCGGCAGTGAAAGAGCCATTGAAGGACGGCCAGGGCTTCTCTCCGCTGCTGAGAATTTGACCGTGACACAGGCTGGTGGGTGGTGGTCAAACGACCTGCATGCTACTCTGACACAGAAGACCGCCGGGCCAGAAAAATGAAACATAGGTGCACAAGAGTCAGATGACAGAGAGGCTTTATAGTCTGGACATGTTTGAGAACAGAAGCCTGTGCTGCACAAACTAGTCAATACTCTGCATAACTTCAGTGGAGCTAAAAAGTCTCTAATGAGGCTTTGTTTGTGGTCTCAATGCAGCAGCGTAGAGGGTCAGAGTGCTGCAGTGAGCACTGGAGTTAAGCCAGGTGGGAATGAGACACTATGCAGACGGAGACAGAAGATGCCCCTCATCCTGTGACTGTCCATTAAACATTTAAAGCCGCACTGGGCACAGCTGAGAAACCCCGCTACTGTGTGAGTCTCTGTGAGAGAGCGTGACTGTGTCACAAAAGTGTTCGTTTATGCCACATCTACCAACAGTATCATAAATCATCAAGCACAATGCACTATTCTGCTGGTGTTTGGCTGAATTTATTTTTCTTCGAGTGAGAGATGAGGTGAGGAAAGCAGAGAAGAAACAGCAGTGTACCATGACAGACGCTATTTAAATCAGCCCGTGAGAATTAATGAGATGATATCTTCTGTTTTATTTAATCCTCCCACTTCCATATCTGTGGTTAGGTTAATCACAGTGATCCATGTTTAAGGCCGAGCAAATGTCTCCCCGAGTCTGAGTGTCTGAAAATTGTCAGATCAGTGAGAGCCAACACAAACATAATATAAAGTCTTGAACACACCAAACTGAGTTTACCATATGGGCCATATGATAGTGTATACTTCAAAACAATCTAAAAATTTGCGCATGCACGTCTCTGGGTGTGTGAGACCATTGTTGGTGATGTTAGAAATCAACAAGTCTAATATAAAAAGAAACCAATTCAGCAAATATTAATGGTTCAAATGGAAAACTAACACTTAAAACAGAATTGTCCTGCCTTATTACCACATCAAGCACATGCCTCAGATTTGGCCAATTTTAGCATCACAAAACACAGATATGTTGAGGTTGCTCCAGTTTGAATTCACAGAGGCCCAATGGTCAATCAAAAAGGTTAGGCATGCAATTGTCCAATGTTATGTAAAGCAGCCACTTTTATACCATTTTACCATGTCTGATGTGAAAAAGAAGTGCCATGTCAATCAAACTGAATTGCTATGACGAGCTGTCCAGGGCGGTTTCTCTGTGGCCACGAACTCCATTACGCTTCCATTCCACACAATATGAGTCACAGCCATAGAAAAGATGAGTTCACAAGACATTATAGGTAAAAATAAACCTCTGTCATAGCTGTGCTTTGGATCAGTAGTTGGTTTTATTCTTAACTCTTCTCTTCAGTCTCCATACCAGCCATTTGGAGGGAACTAATTTAAACAGTGCTGTCAAGGACGTGGCCCCGCAACTGCTGCCAACGCTCAGCCTCCACTCGAAATTCATATCCAAAGTCCCATTTCGGCTGAATCACAGCTTAGATAAACAGAGCAAGTGAAACGAATTCGGGGGCCTTTTGTTTTGAGGCCAAAAGAGCATAATTCAGCTCTCACTCTGGCTGTGTTTTGATGCAAGACTGGGAAAAACGACTCGCAAACAATCAAATCCTTTGAGACGTCATGAAGAGATGGCAAGCAACTTTTTTTTAAAAACTTTTGTGGTGTTACAAAAAATGAGCTTCTGTTCAAGTTAAGTTACTCTTACTGCAAACATATGAGCACTTACTGACATGAGTCCAGATCAGTGATACCTTGGAGACAAGGGAAAGGACCCATGGGGAGAGGACATATCCTCAGGCCTCCAGCAGGTGCATTGTGTCCAGGATCAAAAGAATGGAGCCATGTTTCAGACTTGGCTGCATCCTGGTGAGAGTTGAGAGCATGTCCTGGTCACTGGCTCTTCCCTGTCTCTCACCCTGTTCTGACCCCTCACCCTCCTCACCTCTTTCCTTCCTTCATCATTACTTCTTTTAGGCAAACACCTGATCAATAGCAGTCTCCTGTTGGGAGCTGTTGTCCTTGCAAACAGACCCTTTCAAAGGCTGTTAAAGGACAATATGCACAGTAAACATGTACTTTCACTCAATGGACACTTAAAGAAAGGAGAGAGAGAAAAGAAGATCCTAAAATTCAGTGGGTACATCCAGCCCACATCCTAAAGTTGTGGACAAAAGGAAAGATACTTTGCAGGGTTTTTATTTTGTCTCAGAATGCAGATTTGAGGAGCAGGAGGAGGAGGAGGAGGGTTTAAATGCTCTTTCAAAGCATGTTTTCTGTTCTCTAATCTGTCTGTCATTTCCACCCATACAGACACACTTCTAATTTAACTTCAAAGCATGGGGGATTGTGAGCAATGCAGATGAAACTCCGCATGAAATCAGTTTTTCTATCGTTATCTTCGCAAAACACACTGACGTTAGTGTAGCTGTACGCGCTATTTCCTGCTGATGTGCTGAACATTAACATAGACTCCGTTCTGGCGAATCTCAAACTGATGTTACCTGATATGTTTCGCTGCTTCCAGGATGACGTGACTGACATACGACTGAACCTGTTGTGAAGTCAGCTATTCCTGATTCATGTTGGTAGACTCAGTTTGCAAGGGTTTCATCATCACCCCCTCCCCTACCCCCCAAGTCAGCCCTTGCTTCAGATTATGGGAGTGTAGTTATCACTCTCTCTCAGGGTTGGGTTTTGGGTGCAGGGCCAGGGTAATCCTGGGGAGTTTGACTTGGGACGCCTAAAGCTTAATTAGGTTTTTTTCACTGCCGATGACTGTGGAAAATCCAATTGGTCCGACCTCCATGTAGTTCCCCAGTTCTGGTCTGATAAGGCTCGATATCAGTAAGAAAAAAGCCTGTTTAAAGGCAATGTTGGATACATGGAATTTGATAAAATTCACAAAATATGTATTAAAATAATGAATGCCGCTAGTTTGCCTCAGGATAAGACATAAGACACTGTAATGCAAGCAGAATTACAATAACCTATTGTGGATGGTAAGTTAAAATTTAAACCTAGTATACTAATAATACATTAACAACATGCACTGCACAAACTAGTTTTTATATAAAATTATATTACTATTTATACCTTAAAACTACCAGGCTAACTGTTATGTCGCTAACTGAACCATTTGACAACGCTAACAATGTCTTGCTAATAAACAATAAAATATATAATATATTATGGTCAAATCTGACCTGGCACTTCAAAAGAATTCAGTTCAAAAGGTTAAAAATATGAAGGTTTTTAAATCACATTTCAAATAAAGAACAGTAAACTTTAAATACAAAAAAATAACTACAATGTCAGCTAGGCTAGCATAACGACCTGATTTCCTGTTCACTATTACGTGATTGAATTTTAGGCTACATCCGCACATATTTCTCCATGTATATACACATACAAACACTTATAAATATCATTTAATTATAGTGTTGTTGCACTTTTTTATCATAAGTTTGAAACAAGCCAGTACAGCAATTCAGCTGCTCAGACCTTTACACCCAAAACGCTTAGTCATGGATTTACAAATGGCCGGCGCCAGGTTAGCAAATGTAGATATGAAATACACTCTTAGTGATAAGAAAGGAGGACGGTCAGAAAGAGAAGGAAGTAATCAGAGGAACAGAAAAAGAGAGAGACAGAGAGTGGAAGAGATCAGTGCATAATCTGCTCTCAGGGCAGCGACTGCTCCTCTACTTAAATCACATCGCTACGAGCTGAGATTATAAAACAGGTTTTAATAATTCCATAAGCGCTGCGCATATCATGATCTCAAAGACAGGCTTTGGAAATTAAACTACAATTTTAATTATTATCATCCAACCAAGGAAAATTGAGATTTTTTCTTACCAAGATACAGCAGCAGTTTGAAAATGACACAGAAGCTTTAAATGCACTTAAATTTAGCTCAGACAGCAGCACACTGTAGCTCCTCAGTGCATTAACAATTTCATCTTTTATTCCACACCAATCACATTTCATGAAAGCAGTGGTGAACATCTAAAGAGTGGCCCCTTGACTCCAGGCTGAGCCATCTACATACCCTGAAATGTCAACTACAATCAACATACTGACTTCAAAACCAGAAGCTATATGAATTCCACCTCAGTGACACATCACAAATGACCAATGAGTGAAAGTGTCCTATTTTTCTCTCACAGGATCTGTGGAGGCGTGCTCTCTGTCACGCAGTAACCCCTTTGAGTAACACGTCCACCGCGGCTCCGCTCATACAGAGACTTGGTCATTGTGCCTTGAGTCCTGAGAGGCCCAAAACCAGCCAACCTTGAAGACCCGAGCATTAGGTCTGCTTCAAACAGGAGGCCTTTCAACCCCTGCCAGAAGAATACAAACTAAAACCAATACAGGGAATGCAATTCATCGCCAAGATCCAAATAATGGTGTAATTGTGTGATTAAATATGGTAAAGATGATCTCTGCCACTAAAAACATCCACAAACTTAAGGATTACTAGTGTCTTTTTTTTCTCTGAGAGACTCCTAACATCACAGGGCTTTTGGCTATGAACCATGGCACACTGACAAAGACTCATTGATATTTCCACATAGACAGAGAGACAAGCAGAGGGCTGAAAAAAGCCCAGTGTTGGCCCAGACAGCTCTCAGCCACACTAGACATTTGATTGGGTTATCAGGCCAGCCAGGAGATCCCGATTAATGAAGTTGCCATTTGTCCATCCTCACAGCCGGGCCCAGCTAGCCCACAGCAAGGAATTTTCTTAGTGACAATTACATTCTTCCAGCTCAGCCGGCGCTGAGAAACCAGCAAACGACTGACCACAAGGAGATTATACTGATTGCTATCCCAATGCTTGCATTTGATCCTAAATTGCTCTGGCACAGGGCCTCAGCACATTCAACTCCTCGGTGGATGTCCTTGGGTTTTTGTTTGTAAATCTAATACAAGCAGGCGTCCTCTCATTGTGGTTGAAAAATTAAATCCTCGATGTAAAGGGAATCCTGAAACATTGCTTAGATCTGTTTGGCGATCTGTGTTGTGCAACTACAGGAAGAAAACAGGCTAATTCAACATAACTCACACGCAGTATACAGTATAAATACATATCTGTTAAGGCTATTTTTATCATTTGTCTGTTTGATAAGCATATTTCTGTTCCTCTCTTTTAGACCAGCAATACAGTATCTTCTAGTCAAATACATTTAAGTGGAAGATGAATTGATTGTTTCAATTATCACTTGATCTGTTGACTATATCCTCAGTTTGTTTAGTATATAACATGTAAGAAACTAGAAAAGATTAAAGAGGATCTTTTGTCCCATCATTAGTCAAAAAGACAAATACAGTACAGTCAATTTACAATGATAAAAAAAACTGAAAAGCAGCAAGTCCTCACATTTGAAAAGATACTTGATGAATGACTTGAAACCAAAGACTGGTTATTAAGACTGTTGTCTATCCATCAACTGAGAGGATAAATATAAAAAACTGAAGCACTTTTGCATAAGGATTTTGAAAACTCTGTTAAAATAAAGAAAGCACAACAACAACCCCACATTATATGGCAAACAACAAAAAAAACAAGAATTACTGTGACTCCTGATTGTTCCTGGTGTTATTACACATCAGCGTGGCAGCACGATCAGCCTGGATGGGGGAACATTTTTCAAAAGCTGCCTGAAGAGTCACTCAGTGTGATGAAAAATGTGTCTGATGCTCATTGTTGTTTCACTGGTATCTATTGGCCTGTTTAGACCTCTCTCCACATGTGATCTCTGACTGGCTCAGCTGATTGGTCTAAAGGAGGAAAAGGGATTTGTTTTGACAGTGGCACCAAATTTTATGATTCTAATGGTTTCCTGACCTCAATCTTCCCTAATCATTCATTGGAAGCCTGGACAAAAGATTATCTGGAATAGATTATGTTTTTACCCAAACACGTGGCGACAGAACAATAAAATAAAATTTAAAAAAAGACAAAGCAGCCAAAGTTGCATTGTATTTTTTTGCTTTTGATAACTCATGCACATTTATCTTCTGCTGAATGGAGGAATCTCTGATCTACACTTGGATTTGTTTACCATCCCATTTCTTTTGTCTCCCTCGAGATTTTTTTTTTTCCCAGGATTCCTGTGGCTGTGTTTGGGGGGTTTAAGGGATGAAAAAAGAGGGAAAGAAAAGCCCATTGGTCTCAGCGCCACAGAAACACCATCCAGAGCCAAGCTGTCATCCCACTTGGATTAAGGACCCTTCACTGGTGGCTGCTGAGCTGCTAACACGGTGTCTTACCCTCGGCCGGGGTGTTGGTGGGGGGGTGGGGGTAGAGGGTGGAGCAGAGGGTAAGGGCATTAGAGGGCCTGGCCTAAATAAGACCTCGAGGTCAGCGAGCCTTCTGAACCATGGCAAAGCCACTTTGTGTTTCCATGTCAACTTTATTCATGTGCTGACAGCTAAGTGTCCCCTTCTTTCCTGTTGATTCAATCACTGTTGCATCATGTGCTGAGGGGACGGAGATAATCTACGCCTTCACTCCGCTTATCTCTGCAGACCACCAATTCTTGAAGTTTATCGGATGTAACGTTTCACCAATGAGCTGGTAAGACTTTGGAGTCTTGTGGTGTTTCTTTTTGGCAAGGATACTCTTTAAATCTCAGATGTTTTAGGCAGAATGAGAGCTGTGTAAATGTAAATGCTAAGCTATTAGACAACACAAGTGGGCAGCATCGCTGTGCCAACAAAGAGTGGGATGAGCGGCCGAGTTTCTCTTAAGCTCTATGCAAATAGGAGGAAGATGGAGGCTTGAGAACAGACCAGAAAGCATTCATGTGCACACTCTTCCTGAATTTTCTAAATTTGGCGAGCCTACACCCTGCCGATGGAGCAATGCCCACCTCCTGTTGTTTTCAGGACATGGTAGGGAAGCAATGGTCCTTGTTATGTGCTGCCACTAGGCCACCAACTAGCTCTCCAACATCTGCTGCCCATCCAAAGTTGGCCAGAGCTTCAACAGGCCTGAGGCTGTCGATAGCAAAGACTGCCTCTCCAGCCCACTTCAACAGGAACAACTGTGTGTTCAAACAGAGGATCCAACAACCAGAGCCTCTATTGTGGATCTCCTCAGGCATAACCCTACATAACCCCCCTAAACTGCAAGAAAGAGGCGAGAACAGCCGCCCCGCCAGTACAGACGGAGAAAACAGACCCCCTTTGTTCCCCCTGCCCCTTCTCAGCGTCGATTGAGGTACATGATCTACCCCTCCTCCCCTCCTGCAACCCTGGGAGCTTCAAAAACCCTCCCACTTTCCCTCTGCTCTCCCCTCCTCATCTTCAAGTGGGTGGCAAGACAGCAGATCATCTTATGAGAATTCAGAAGTGCTCATCTCAAGTCTCATCTTCGTTTGTTCATTTCATGTCCCTAAACTCAAGGTTGACTGGGAGTCTGATCAAATGGTACATGGAGCTAGTTAACCTGTCAGGCGCTCTGCTGGGGGGAAGAACGGAAACATAAAACCAACAACATTACCTTCCATTATCCCAACCTCCCACTTCAGAGAGGGGCTCCATTGCTGTCACCCCCCAAGCAATTGATTTGGACAAAAAAGAGCATCTCTGAATGCTTTGTTCTCACACAGGGGCATAATAACCCGACATGGGCCATAATAGCGTTTCCTCGGTAACCTTGAGCAATTGAGCTTCATTGACTGTCATGGTGTAAAGCTCCGGTGTAATAATTCGGTCACAGTGGGTCGTCCAGGGACATCCGCACTGACCGCTACTCATCCACCATCTGTCCACACCTGCTGCCCAAAAAAATACAACCTGACGTAGCAGAACAGCAGTCTAAATCATGCAAGGCAGGATAATTCATGCAAGGTGGGGCATGTGATTTCTTGATTTTAAGGGGTGAACTTACAACTATCACCGGTAATCTGCTGATTATTTATGGAACTTTTAATTTATAAAATGGCAGAATAGAGCGAAAACTGTCCTTCACGGTTTTCTTGAGTCAAAGTTGACAAATTCAAGTTGCTTAGTATGTTGGTCTTAATCCAAAAGCTGTTCAATATAAAACAGAAAAAAAAATATTTAAAGGCAATTTCCACTTTTAGGAATGCTAAAACAAGCTATTTTGTGTATTTTTCTTGAAAAACTTACACAAAAGATTGTCAAAATAGTTTGTTTTCAATTTCAGTCACCACAACATTAATCACCACACTGTTTTGGTCTACTTGGAATATTATGTACTTTAAATGGTTATTATTTTTTAATATAGGGCTGCACTGCTCCTTCATTCGTGCAACTTATTTCATAATTATTTCTGGGTGAAGTCGCCAGTCCATAAAATGTAATGGGGAGAAATGCTGAAATGAGAAATGCTGCTTAGCCAAAACGTCAATGTACATTTATAAAAAATGGAAAAAAACAACAAATTTTCTCAATTCAGATGCTGGAAGTAGGAAACTCTTTGCCTTTTTACTTTATAATTTACTCAAAATGATTATTAAATGATTAACTGTCGTTAGTCAATTTTCTGCTGAACCATTATGGACTTTTCCACTAATCATTTAAACAATAACTCCTCCAGTAGACAAAATAAAAAACAGAAAAAATAACTGCACATCTTTGAATCTAATTACTCAGCCAAACCAGTCTGGCAACACATAAATCATTTCATAACCATTTTTATTCGTCATCTGTCAACATCCACTCCTGACAAAATAATACAGATCTGGTACGTAAACATCAACAGTTGCAGCTGTGTGGAGTGGATTCACAGGAACGTGTCAATCCCCATTAGAGCTGCTGCGTAACTGAGTGTGAAACTCTAATTGCACCCACCAGCTTGAAACCATATGAGCCAAACTTACAGAGAGGAAGGGTAAAAGTAAAACGTGCATGTGTGAATGTAAATAACGACGTGTGTCCTTCTTTGCATGTACTGATCTGCTCCCGCATCCATTTGTCTAAATCACAACCAAAGCTGGTGCTCAGGCAGCCGTGAGGCGGCACAGGGGGGGGACAGCACTCCCTCTGTGGTCCTCTAATGAGGTGCTCATCAGCCCCGAAATGAGATGAACATGCTTGTGACAAGGAGGTCCAGGCGATGTCAGTTTGCTGTGCTGCTGTGTGTGACTGGTCCACTGGGAAGAAACACCCAGACCGCAGTGACACTAATGGATAGGCATTGGGCCTCCAACAGTCCCCGGAGATTTGGTCTCATCACAGCTGAGCGGCACAGCGCTTCAATTCACAACGGCTGCTGGATCGTCTCCACTGAGGGGAAGTACATGCATCTCTAAAACCCACTCAATCATCCAGTCAATCAGGTGGACTCGCTCTGATGGTGCGTTATTCAACCATGAAACTCTCCATGAAAAGAAGTGATTGCAAC
>JAUZTA010000028.1:18170295-18193139 GCA_034780835.1 Ctenochaetus striatus | reverse complement strand
GGTTTTGTAGTTTTGTTCATAATTGCTACAGTGATCACACCACTGTACTTAGTGTTAATCGCTGAGATCTGAGGAAGTGATAACATTCATGATAGGAAGTCACACAGAGAAGAAACAGAAGTAGTCAGTGGATTATAGCTCCCTGTCAAATTTATTCAGAGAAATAGAGTTATTAACCAAAGTGTCCATCACATGTTTTTACTGTACTGTTGCACAACTTTCCTCTGAAAAGGAGGATTAACATTCACATTTCTGGTCCACTTAGTTGCAGCTTCACCTCCAAGTTAAGTGGCTGAGATGATCTGGCTAAACCACTGGCTCATTTACAAACCATCTGATTGTCAGTTTCAGGGCTGAAAACAAATGATAATGTTTCCATTGATCCATTCTATTGATTGTTTTCTCCATTTATGGATTAACAATTTTGTCCATGTTGGATGTTGTATCACAATCTGCCACAAAACAAGACTCTGTATTAAATTTGCTGGATGTCTATAACTATTGGCATGAAACCTACATATATTCACTTGGCAATCATTTATGTCAAAGAAAATAATCAAACCATCCAGTTTGAGATGCTGGAACCAGTGAATTGTTGGCGTTATTGCTTGAAAAATAACCGAAACGATTACTGGACTGTCAAAACAGTTGATGACTCATTTTCTGTCAACCATCAACTGATTAACAAAACATTTCAGCTCTGATTTGTGGAAATGCTGTGACTTGACAATAAGAATAATAACTAGCTTTCACTGTTTTTCCGCATTTTTCCTCATGTTCATACAATTTGCAGAGCCCCCCCAGTGGTCCACATTTTTAAAAATCACAGTGCTAAACAACTTTTCAACGGCCATAAATCACTTCTACACTGACTGCAACAGTGATTGACTGAGGTTATTTTAATATGTCCATTTGTGAACAAATGAAACAACATCTCTACACAAATGAAATGCGTCTTTGGTGAAATGAATCACCGAGTGAAAGTCTGCGAGCTTCAGATCAGTTCCTCTGAGAAATGATGTCATCAACAATACCACAAGTGACACAGAGCAACTCTTTCTCTCTGTGAGATGCTTTGTCCCGTCCTGTGGTTGGCGGGGTTCACAACACAGACGGCCGCTTACAGAAGGAGCGTTGATGACCTCTTGCAGAATAGTCTGCGTGTTTTCTGCGGCCCACAGAGTGAAATTAGTGGCATTTTCCCTCCAACACCCAAGCTTTTCCCATAGCCCCCACAGAGGAGCTGCCCCGCCACTGCTTTTGGGTCAGCGGTGTGACTGACTAGTGCACTCACAATAACTCCGGCCAACGTGTGTCATGATAATCCCTTAGTTATGCAAATCTCCCAGCCCCAGTGCCGTTTGTGCTGAGGGTGAAAGTAAAGATGGCAGCACAATGTAGGTCAGTATCTTGTCCCGATTTCTCTACATTGATCGAATGAGCCTGAAATGTCCTGTCAGTGGAGCTCCAGCAGCAGCGGGGTAGTAGCTCTCTAGGCTCGAGCAACATCCTGACTTCACTATGGGGAAGTTTTGGCTAAGGAGGCAACCAAAAGGCTCACGAACAGTCGAGGATGTGCGATGTACCTCAAGGGGTATTGCTCATTTTGCCGCCTGTTTCTGATATTAATGCAAACTAGACATAAGGCAGGGATAGGGGGGGATATTGTTATCTTCTTAAACAGATTAACAATAGTCTGCCTGGAGTGAATAAACATGACTAGAAAGTGTGTCAGCCCTTTATAGAGAAAAGTAAGAACAAGAGATTCAGACAATAAAGGGTTAGGGTCATTAGCATTGTATTAATTTGGCTATTTGTGCAGGCAGAGAAAGTGTGCAGCCGAGACATGTGTGTTTGGGTGTGTGTAAGAGTAAAAGTGTCTGGGGATGAGCGTAGGAAAAGAGAGGGGTGGGGGTGGGGGGGGTCTGTTGTTGCTTGCTGGTGAGTCCCTCCCCCCCCACCCGCCTTGACTGAAGCTTTGACCAAGAGGAGACAGAGGGGGGAAGAGAGGGAGTATGGAGAGGATTTGGGTGGGAATGTGGGTCTTTTTTTTCCAGTAAAGGAATTGTTTGGCTTGTATTACAAATGGCATGGGATGTAATTGGGGAATCTCAGGGGGGCTGTCTTAATCAGATTGATTTTGATGAGGGGGAAATTAGACTAAACAAACTGACCGGTCAGTCAAAACAAGCGAGAGAGCCGTGATACAAAATATGAAGGGAATTAAACATGTGGAGAGCAAATCAGCTTAGGATATGAGGGATTTTGAGCAAGAGGGCAGCTATTTCATCAACACAGGACAACTGTCAGATACTATCTATCTATCTATCTATCTATCTATCTATCTATCTATCTGTCTGTCTGTACTTACAGTGTGTAATGAAAGCATCATGAAGCAAAGAACAGATCACATCAAAGGTTCACGTTGGAAGACAAGTGTCAGTGATTCCTTTCAGCATCCTTTAAGCAGCTCACTATGTGTCAAGCCTTGATTTGACAGTCGCGCTCCGGAATATGTGCACCTGCACTTGCTCTCCCTGATGACCAAAAGCTACAGGCTAACACGTGTATTTTTAGAGATTCAGCTTTGGAAAAAAAAAAAAAAATCAGCCCCCTTGTCTTTGCGTCCGTGAAGCGGAGCTGTGAGGGGGGCAGCGGTGCTCTCATTGGCAGCCGTACAGCATCCAACTTAATGTGCTGCTCCTCTAAACTACTGACAGATAACTGGAAGCTACGCGACACGTGTTTATTATGGATGGAATAATTTCGCTCACCTTATCTCCTTTCTCCGCGGTGCGACACGCGCGTCCTGCTCCGTACCTTCGGCCCCCCTGCGACAGAGCGACGCCGTCTGCTGGGTTTATTTACGTGGAGTCCCGGTTAGCGCCGAGCCGCTTGCACTTGTCTCCTCTGCTTCAGTCACTGGTCCTCTCCTCTCCCACCAGTTCACCGACACACTTACACACACACACACACACACACAAGTGCAGGCGGGGGCGCGCAGCATCACTCCGGGGCGTGCGCACGCTCATTGCGCGCACTGCAGCGCCGCTGCCGATGAATGGTGGCCTGAAGGCACTGAACCATCCCAGCAAATTGTTTTCAAAATAGACACGGAAATAGTGTTTTTTAGCTCTCTCAGAACAACAGCTGGACAACAGCTGGACGAGTTTTAGGGCAAAATAAGCTAAAAGTTGCCTTTTAATGCTCAGCAGTGCCCATCTCTGCTATTTAACAGCAGGAAGCTGCTCTTTAATATAGCTGCTGTGCTGTTGTTTTTCAATGTAAGCATCATAAAAATGCTTTAAGCAGAAATAATGTTTAATATGAAAATAATTCCAGGGCTTAGAGGCTTCATCATCCTGCTATATTTTCATTAATCGGGCTTGCAAATGGAAAAAAAGGGGAAATTAAAAACAAAACTCAAATGAAACACTAAATCCACAGACTACAGTTGGTCCATAATGAGTGCTTTCACCTTTTAGACAGTGAACTTTATTCCAGCTGGTCTGGACCGTAATTACTCAGAGCCATTTGCATGTCCTGATACACTCTACCATTTTGCCCCGAGAGCAGGATTTTGCACTAATAATCATACAGTAGCCTGCAGGATCAACCAAGACTCTGCAGGAAGAGGTCATGTGACTGTAAAAGCGACATTTCCTCTCACTTCCATCTGCTGCCAGCCAGCCATGCTCTCCTCTCTCAGTGCATGTTACACATATGCATTATCTCAGGCTTAGCCATGGTGGCCATCTGCAGCCACAGAATCAAACACTGAGAGCAAGTGACGCAGTTATTATTAGGATAAGTCTGTATTGGCAAGAAGACAGGGATTCTGGTTTGAGTTGCCATTCAGAGGCTGGTTGACTGAGATTAGCTAAAATTAGGTTGTGGCACAGATTTGAAGATGAAAATGGGTTTGTAGATTTATAACTACTTGGATATGAAACAAAGTGCAGTTCATCATAAGAAGCCAAAAGAAATGAGTGCTTAGTTTCCAATCCAACTGTCATTCATCTCTCTTTATTCCTCACACATACATTTCTACTTTGTCTTACAGTATAAAATAAAACATCACTGAAAACAGAAAAAAGAAGAGAGTTTGACATGTAGCCAAGGTCGTTTGCTGGTTGTAATCCCCCAGTGTCACAGCACCAGTTTCCCTCATCATCAACTGAGGGGGACCAAGGGGATTCTTACCCACATCTGCTGGTTGTGCCACACTGGGAAGTGTTGTAATTGTCCTTGCCTCTCATTTCCGACTGCCTCCAGATACGTCTGCATACTTTTTGAATCTCATTAAAACACTCTCTTAATTTCCCCCATGCATATTATCCGTAAAATACTCTGAGGGATTTATATAAGTTCAAGGATACAGCACCACAGAGACCAAGTGTAGCGCTTCCAAAGTTGCTAAGTGAATCTTGTCAGGATCTTTGTGTTGAAAAGCAAAAAACCCACCAGAGGAGACGTCGTCTCTGCTTCACTGGTAACTCCAATTATCGTGCCTATTACTGCAGCGGATCCTTGAAGTCCTCTGCTCGCTGAGATGCAAAAACTTCACACATGGCATGACTATCTTGCAGGAGAGGCAGAGTCCTCACATGGCTTGTTTTTATTTTCTTCACTGATTCAGTGTTATTTCATTTGATTCTTTTCAGGACAAACTTCTGAACAGATGCAGCAACCAGCAAGCCAACCATGAAATGACCTGGCTCCCAGCAGAGGTGATGATTAACTAGCACAGATTCAACACAGATCAGCAGGCTCATAGTCAGAGCTTACATTAAAACACAGCATGTTCAAAACAATATCACAGCCATGATACGCGCATAGTCTCACATTTTCTTAACAAGCCAGAAATACAAAACTCTGCATATTAATTAGAAACAAAATGAAGTGTTTTTTAAAATGTTTGCAGCTGTTACGCAAACGTTTGTAAAAGACTTTAACATAAACAGTAAGTTTCTTTTATGATCCATTCACTCCGTCAGGATTTGATTTCGTGTCACCTGTTTTTCCGTCTTTTTTTGTCAAGTGTCGCAATCGTATTTTGAAATTAAACTCTTCATATCTGCTTTCAATATCTGCCGCTCGCTGCAAAACTAATTAAGTGCTAATGAGCTGGGTGGGTTTTTTGTTGTTTTTTTTTGCCTCAGCTAAATGTGAGGTGTAATTGAGTAGCAGCCACCCTAAGGATAAACAGTTGTTTCACAACAACATCGATGGGAAAACACATAACCAGTCAGAACCACCTTAAGATCTGTTCCTGACATGGACCAGAGAGGCGTGTTTATATTCAGAGTCTGGAGAGTTGGCCAGAGGTGCAAAAGAAATCAAATTACTGATGTGATTACTGCCGGGGGACAAGTTCATGAGTCAGATCTGTTTACATCAGGGGAGGATGCATTTCCCCTCTCTGCTGTGTAATTATATTATGACTTTTCTGCATTAAGTAGGAGTAACATTTACTGGCTGCCCAACCCTGTTAACACACCGAGGGCAAAACCATGGCATGGCTCCGGTAAACACAGCACAGTGAGCAGATACCGAGCACCTGCATTTCAGTGAGTAATGTGTTTTTTTTAACAGTTATTCATGTGAGTCCTGGGCAAGTTTATTTGTACATTTCTTCAATTGTTCCCCAGTTTTACATTTTTTATGATGGTAATAAATCTACAGCTACATTTGGGTTATTTTTCACAATGTTCATGTTATTTCAAATAAATTGGTGTTGCTCAAAATAAAACCTGGAGCCTTTTAAGCACCTCATTTCACAGCTAACCAAACAGCTGAATCACTGTCGCATCGATTGAGATCGAGGCAGTTTTTCTTTTTGACAAGTTTGATCACAGCTGCAGTTATATAAAGCATACATAATACTGATTACTCAGTGCCACGTTCTCTGGCCAGGTCTTAATTTTACACTGAAAATGTGTTTTTAATGACCCCATTTTGAGGTTAAAACATTGATCAGTTCTATGTCAGAACATGACTTTGCTCAGAAAGAACAAACTGGGGAAAAATAATTATCAAGAAGTTAAGGTGCATTTTAAGTTCTGACATTGAAAGTTTTTTTCAGTGACTGAATAAAAAGAAGCAAAAGAGTTGAATAGTGTGATTTTTGCTCAGTGCTGCTCATCTCAGACCAGATTTTAAAGAAATGCAAAGAGATTCATGTACTTCAGCACAGTAGTAAGTATGTGAATCGAATGGTGCTCATCTAAAGGCAGTTTGGTGCAGTTTCAAGCCAAAAAATGGTTAAAATGAATATCAGGGATGTTCCATTTGCTGCTTAGAAAGTCTGCTGATTGGCTGCATTGAGCTGCCAAAGTGGTTATTGATGATTTTAATGGAGAAATTTTCTATAAACATCTCTCTCGTAAAAGATGTCATTTCAAGTCCTTGTTGGAATCCAAGTCCATTTCAATGTCCTTTTTTAAAATTGGCTGGTCAAGAAGAGATTTGACTGAAAAAATCTCACCATCAGAACTCTGGTGTCAAAAAAAACAAGCCCCCAGTTTTTATGTGATGAGTTTAAAATTAACTGTTTATTTTGAAGATTACTTGCACAGCAATGTCGACCAGTTTTTAATTTCAAAGCACTGTACCTTGACAAAACGATCCAAGAGGAGTTGCTGTTATTCTCACTTATCTGATATCCTGCCTGCAAATCCAAGTATCTGAACGAGCCAATTCAGATTCTTTTATTGAACGAACGATCAAACAGGCATCATCAAATAACACGGTTCATAAGTTCACCACAGGATGTGAAATTTCTTAGTCCGTATTTTATCTGCAAAGTCAAACATGCTGTTTTCAGATCTTGTCAATCATCTTAATTCTATCACAGTTATATAAATACTTGGGATAATCTTAATCTCTTTTATTTTCTTTGTAAAGCAGTTAAATGCTGGATAAAACCAATTTCTGCACAGCCTACATTCTGTGTTGCTTCCTCCTCACACCTCTGTTGATGCAGTTCGATGTGTCCTCTGCCGTCTGCGACCATTGCTGTGTTTTCATGCGTGTAAGCAGTCGGTGGAGAGCTGTGTCAGTGCAGGTGTTTATGCTGGAGGGAAATATGATCAATCACCGGCTGGGGCTGTTACCCAGGTGCCTGAGCACAGTCCTGCACAGTCATCCCATCTCACCTTCCAGCCTTTATGACAGGCAGCTCAGGGAAGGACCTTCAAATTACTTTCCCCTGGAAAAAAAAAACAGCCTTGCCTTTATACACTTTGAAAAAACAGCCTACGTTTGAGCTTAAAGCAAAGTTTCCACCGGCAGCTCTACTTGTGCTGGCAGATGTAAAATTATAAATTAGAATTTTCCACTAATGAAGCCAAACACATTGGGAATTAAACCAAGAAGGTGAGCGTGTTTATCAGTCCAGATCTGTGTTGGGATAATTAAGCAGTTGTGAGTACAAGTCACTGACTTAATATCAACACGTTCCCACTTCCTGAGATGATCCACAGCAGCTTTTCCTCAGATCACAATCACTTAATCTTCATATAATTAGGAGGCGAGAGGCAGCAAGGTTTGGTGATGGGTTTTAATTACATACACTCTCAAACAGTCTGTACACAGGATCAACAGAAGAACAGAGGAATTGTATTAATCAGGGTAAAATCTGTGTCCATTATAACTCAAGTCTGGGAGTAACTGATATATTGCTAAATCAGTTATACAGTGCACGACCAGGTTATGCACGGAAATGAATCTATGCAGTTCAATTTTTTAACTCTACCTGTCATACAGATCATTTGTAAGTCGCAATCAGTCAAATACGCAGCGATTTGTATTAATCCAGTCCTTCAGCTAAAATATCCGCCAATTTGTACAAACATTATAGTGCAGCAGACTGGGGACTAAAACACAGCACTTCAAGGAAGAAAGGGCGAAAGAGGCTTTTGAGAAGAGGCATCAAAAGGAAAGTGGGCACACAGAAGACAAAGCAGAAAATGTGTGTAGCCTGTGGGAAATCCATAAACCAAACAATCAAGCACACTATGATAAAAGCAACTGAAACAAGAGAACTTAAATACTCTGAGGCTAAAAGAAAACACAGAAGTTATATCCTTAGGACAGCAAGGCTCCTTTTGGATACACATATTTTTTTCTATGTATTAAATTATTTTTATTAACTGTTATAGGTATTTTAGATTGAAATATCTATGCTACTTACTTCTTTTTTTACATTTTTTATGAGATATTGACATGTCTTTGTGTTTAAAATCTAAAATAAAACATGCATTTCCATACAACATATGTAATACTGTAATGCCTGAGGTGGGCCCCATGTACCAACGCAACAAGTATTAGTGTACAATTATACAATTTACCAGCAGCTGCATTATTAAATGTGCAATTTTTTGTCATAACTAAGAAATGTCACCTGCATTACCTGCTTAAATTGACCTTAATAATACCTTTTTAAAAGAAATTTTCTTTTTTTTAAACTTCTCAACATTAATGCTTCATTACAAGCTGGCAGCTTAAATTAACAAGAAATATACACATATCTATATGTTTTCTTTTTTGTGAATGAACAAATGGTTAAAAAGTGCTCCCTTGACAGTCTGGAAAAAACTGTTACTGCTACAGACCTTACAGTATTCTGATTTCTAAAATAAGAGCTCATTTGAAATATGCCTATTTTATACCCTTGTTGAAGTTTAGATGAGTAGATCAATGGGACTCTTAGATCTTTATGGTAAAATGTAGCGAGAGTCAGCAGCCTGTTAGCATAACTAAGAACAAAATCTGGGAAGAGGAAACAACTATGTTGGCAGATTTTGTTACATTTAGACAGAACCAAGCTAGCTTGTTCCCCATTTCCGGCCTTTATGCTAAGCTAAGCTAAGTGACAGCTGGCAGTAGCTTCTTACAATAGGACAGAGATGTATTTAGTGTTGATCCTCTCATCTAACAAATAGAGCTATTTCCCCAAAATCTTAAACTTTTTCTTTTAATATACAAGATGCATATGCTAGCAAAGCTAACTGCGAATCCCCGTTCCAGAGGTTCCCAAAACAGAGCATCATTTATACAGCTTCTTTAAACACAACAGAGTGCTACGTTAGTGCTGCCAATCACAAATTGCAACCAGATGCAAGTGTGAAGCATGAGTAAGGAGGAAGGTAGTGCTTGACATGTTGGACACATTACTTATTGTGCGCTTACACAGAGTTCTTCAGGGCCAGAAAGACCAAGAACTCAATAACTATGACACACTATTCATGGTAACATAAAGTTTTCTAGGAAATTTAGAATGAGGGGGTCTCCATGTGAGGTAACGATGGCTTGTGTTGGATCTAGAGCTTAGACGGGTGAAAGGTCAGACTGTTGTACATGTCAGCCTTGAGCCTGGCCCACTCAGCCATCCTCTGGACGGAGCTTTTCTCTCGGGTGAGGATACGAGTGACCTTCTTCAGCTTCTCCTCGTTCCTCTCCAGATATTTTATGCCCTCAGCCTGCAGGAAGTTGAGTTTCTCTTGCCTATTCTCATCCATGGATATGTCTTCACTTATGTAGGGGTTGAAGCGGAAGTAAGTGTTGGAGGGGAGGAAGGCGTCAAGCATGGCGTGAACCTCTGGAGGAATGAAAAAGAGTGAGGGTGAAGCCGCAGAAAAAAACAAACATGACATTTTAAATACACTACAGTCCATAATTATAAACACAGAATTAATTTCCTAATAGCATAAACATGTATAAACACTCTGATGTTGTGAGAACAACTCACAAAGACTAAACATGTCCGTCAGCGCTGTGAAAGAAAGTCACAGAGTCAGCACTCGGGAGTGAGAACGTGAGGTAACACAGAGTTGAAATGTCTGGCTGTCAGTCATCGTTGTTTTCAAATGTTACGTCTGAGAGGTTTTATGATCAACAATACACAAATGCATACAAACAGGCAGCAGGTAGAAAAAACTGGGTAAATACGCCTGAAGGATCCAACAAGATGACGGCTGTTGTTTTTGTCCATGTTCCCAAAGTGATTCAACAGTGTGGGAGTCCAGATATGGATTCTATTAAAAACTAGAGTCCTTTGAGACTCTTCAAGGAGTAATTTATCTAAAAGGTTATTTGGAGAGTTTAATTTACTTTTGTTTCTTGTGTTTTTAAAACCAGTCAATGTGCCGTGTTACATTATCGCATTTTGCAAAGTTAAACACTGAGAAGTAAGTAAAGCAAGATAAGTGCAACTACAAACTTATTGAAATGAGTCAAACTTGCTCTTTGAAGATATAATATGTGGTTAATTCCAGAGATTAAATTTTGTTTTTTCTGCGCTATTATAATTATCTCCATGTTCCAACATTAAATCCTGTTAACGGCAGTTTGTTTCTACTCCTATCAGCTACCAGTGAGAAGCTCCAGACTTATCAGTGTAAGAAGTTTTGTGCCAAATGTTTAAAATTCTGATTTTCCCTCCTTCAAAAGAAAAGATTACCATGTTCGCATTATCAAAGCAATTATTTTTTCTTTCCTGTAACATCAAAATGTCTAGCTCTGCAGGTCTAAACTGCAGCTCCACCTTATGGAGAACCTAATTAGTGGCCTTCTAAACAATAATGAGTTAGTTGTGAGTGTGTACAAGCCAGCTCCATCAAGAGCTCTGTTTACTTTCAGAACCTCATTAGATCGGCCTTATCTATCCACAACAACAATCTGAGGCTCCACTGATACACCAAGACAAAGTAGCAGGCTTGCGAACGACGGGACAGGAGGGAAGCTTTTGAAAAGGGAAAAAATCTGTGATAAACACTCTTGCTAATCTCCTGTTTCTAAACAACAAAGCCCAGTGGAGAGCTGGGGAGAGCTTAATCCCAAATACAGGAGGAGCAAGTGCAGAGAAGCATCTAGGTCACACATTACACCACAGCAGCAGCAGCGAAAGGGAGGGGACCGAGCCAAATTTAGGCACAGCAGAGGTGCAAATGTCCAGAGGTGATAAGGAGACGGAAGAGGTTGCCACTACAGAGGGCCACAATGGGACGTATCCAGAACAAAGTCAAACTGCACTGCAGTTATTTTCTAAGCTGGTGACATCAAAGCCTAATGATTTTCCACAGAAATGACACAGAAACAGAGGGAATAATTCATTCAGAATCAACAAAGACACAATAGAGGTCAAATAAGGGCATACATTTAAAGTTTAACAAACACTTGAAAACTCAACTCAAAATTGCATAATGAACTTTTAGCATTTTGCAGTGACGGTCACTTACCCTCAGTGTCTGTGGCACTGCTGATGACATTGGTGAGTTTGGTTTTGAGGCTCGTGTAGGTGCTGCTGCTCTTGCCAGGGTTTTCAAAGCGGCCCGTACCAAGAGAGACCACACACTCTAAGGGCGTGTTAGGCCACAAACACTTGCACTCATGGATAGCCAGTGCTGTGGGGTTGTTAATCAGCAGACCTCCATCCTGTGCACAAAACAGAAGAAGTGCCATGTTAGAGACCCATTTAGAGGCTTTGAATGCTTTTTATGCCAAGACCACAGTCAGTGAAACCAATTAATTGGCATTTGAAACTTAAAAACCTTTCATGGATTTTAGCAGTCAATAGATGCAATTTTTGAAAAACATCTGACAAAACAAAAAGAAGAAATCAATGTGCAGTTACAGAGCTGATTGTAGGTCTACAAAGCATCTTTTTTTTCTTTTTCCTCTTCTTTTACATTTTCAGTCAGGCCGGCTTTGATATCGAACAATCGCCCAGAAGTGCTTTCGCTTTGGATCCATAGTCTACCCAAGGCAATGGGGGAGAAACTGGAGAGACTGTGGGGATTGTTGAATAGGCATGAGGCTGAGGGGCCGCGGGGCTGGCAGCAGGATCAAACACACAGGGGCCAGTCCTCATTAAAGAGGCCAGGCTCGGGGGGGTGGGAGCTGCAGGGCCCCCAAGTGTCGAGGGACACACTAGGGGGAAGAGTGATTGTTTATGTGATCGTGTCTATGTGCATGTTTGATCAAACACTCACGCCTGCTTCGAGTCAACGCGTATAATAGCGTGGGTACCTGTTTCTGACAGCATATGTCACATGGATCCACACAAGTAGAACTTTAGAGAGCAGGACGGAGGGAAAAACACATCTTTTCAGTGCACTTAAGGGTGTCAAAGCCCAAAAAACAATCCTGTACACATGTATAGGAGTACACAGTGTGATGGGGAATAGAAGAGGCACTACAGAGGCAAAAGTCTGCTAATATTTCAGTAAGTCAGACTGAAAAATTGTGTCATCAATCCAAAGACCAGGAAAAATGGAACTGCAAATGGAATTTGCTATTGTAGATAGACTGGTTGCACTGAATCAAGTAAACAACAGCAGATTTTTCATGAATGATTTGTTGTGGCTAGTAATATAGGAAAATAAATTCCTACTCTTTAAGAAAAATGACAGAAAATTATGCAAAGCAGGCCAAATGTTCAGCATTAGCTAATATTCAAACAAGACTAAGAACCAAGGGATACATTTGCAGCTATGTTAAGATTGACTTAGGCTTGACAGTCTTACATGTATTTGGATTATAAATGTCTGGAAAGCCTGAGCAAACATACAAACTTCACTCAGAGAAGACCAGTTTCAATCCACAACCCTCTTTCTGACCACTGGCCACTGTCAGCTGACTGCTGTTAAACTGATAAAGAACACCATAATTATTTGGTTTTAGCTCATCAGTGTGTAAATTTTCTGCTCTCATTAGTCGTCTGTGATAATAACCTCAACACCTTTGGATTTTGGACAATTGGTAGGACAAAACAATGAAGACAAGACACTTGAAGACATCACATTTTGCTTGACCAACATCCACTGATCGAGATAGTAACTGTCAAATTAATTTATAACAAATTATCATTCATTGCAGCTCTATATTAAAAACATTAAAATTCGGACCCAATGACTGCGACAGATGAAAAGATAAGGAACCATTAAAAGTTATTACAATTGCTCCTGAGGGGAACATCAATGTCTGCACCAAATGTTGTGTCGATTTCTTCAGTAGGTGTTGAGATATGCAACTCAATAAATGAAAACTTCAGGGTTAAACAAAATTACTGGGAGTCATTCTCTTGGGGAGCATGAATATCAAGAAATAATATTTTACTTAAGACCAAAGTGGGGGAGAGGCACAAACAGACAGGCAGACACTGCCATCCACTGAACCACACTGGAAGTCAGGCTAAAAATGAAGAAATGTGAAAATTTATGAAGGCAAATGTCTGATAATGGACCTTTATGTGATTTAAAAGAGATAATCTGTTATGATAAAGTATGAGTCATTTAAAACCTTATAGTAGGGTATTATGAGAAATCCCTTTGAGAGCCGAAGCTTCAGACAGCGTCCATCTCACTGGCTGAGATGGAAGTTACATAAAGAGGGTTTCACTCGGCTACAAAGCATGAAAAAAAAACTGCTGAGGCAGCCGTTTGTCCGAAGCACGTCATTATGCACCGGCAGGGTGTCTGGCAAATCAAGAAATGAATCACAGAAGAGGGAGAAATGCCTGGATTGGAGTTGCTCCTAATGGAGACTTAGAGGGACTTTCACTGTCGGGAGCACCAGACGAACCCAGCTGGAAACAAAACAACCAGGCAGTTTTCTTATCACTCACACCACTGTGAGAGGCTCCATTTTCTGAACTCAGTGGCAATTACGGCAACAGCCTGTGTCCAGTCATGGTTTCTTTGTGCTCATAGCTAGGGGGCAGATTTCACAAGCACAGTGGCCGGCCTTGCACACACAGCAAAGGCATGTAACATTAGAAGCCAACCGCACAAAACTCCTGTGAGCAGGGAGCTGAATGCTTCAACTTGTCTCCATTTCAGTGCACCTGCATGAGCAAGTCAGAGCTGGTGAACATAGTTGAGGCATTTAGAGAAGATCTGTTATTTTGGAAAGGACAAACAAATAGTGGTGCAACTGGAAGACTAAATTTTATTTGTGGCTGGTGCTAAGAACTTTTCAAAGTTACAATAATTTAGATGATAATTTGTTCCATCATGTCCTTCACAACTGTAACCTACACAGTGGTAAAGCAAGGGCTCTTTAAAGTTACTTTTTGGTGAAATATCTATACATGGCCGACTGCCAGGTTCACATATCAGGGCCTCTTGAGGCCAGGAAATATGTGGCTGGAGAGTTAAGTAAGAAACAATGATAAACAGAGGACAAACTGCGAATGAGCTTTGCATACAAAATGGCCAAACTCGAGCTGTCTGTCACACACGTAGCATGACACATGGCAAGGGTCACTTCCATTTATGAGGATTTAAAGCTGTTTGGCTGCTCAGGCTTACAATGACTTAATCTCACTGTGAAAAAACGTGCCATGTTTCAACGGATAAATGTCCTCCGAGGGGACGCCCCTGTCAGATGAGACCATCTGACGGAAGCATGAAGTCAGAGTCTGAAAGGAAGCTGAATTTGGAAATAGGGAGTTTGAATTCTGCCTTCCTGAAAGGCTTAACGTTTTCCTTTGACAGCTTTCCTTCATTCCGGTAGAAGCTGTTTGTTGGTTCTCCAGAGAATCGCAGCTCCCCTGGCCTCGGCTTTGCCCTTCAGGGTCTAATGGCTGATTCACAACTCAGCTCCTTATTTTCTTGCAACCTCAAATAAAGCATGTTTTTGACTAATTAGGTCTCCTCCACCTATGGGAACATTTTTCACTTCGTCAGATAGCCAATTAAACTGAAATATGGCTTTCAAAAGACAACTGTTCTTAGAGCCAATTCTAAAATTAAACTTATGGGATAATATGAGCAATGCTAAATATACAAAATTGAGACATGCAAAATTTATAGGTGCCCTGCACTGCTGTTTGAAAATTTCTCCGCTGTCATTAACTGTCGGGGCTTATCTTCATTTGCCAGTTTAGACAGTCTTAGAGAGAGAGAGCTCATTTGAATAGGAAAGAAGGGCTATCGTCAGGATCAGTAAAAGTCATTTCACGCCCCAGTGTATGTCAGCTCCCATTAGCTCGGACAGCAAACTTCATCCTTTTCATTCAGCTTGTGTATCTCTGTATTTCTGTATCTCTCTATCTACCCCCGTGGGTAAGCTTCAATGCTGTCTTGTGTTGGGGTCATTATGAGTGGCCACGACACAGAGGAGCACAGAGCGCTTGCTAAAATCTAAATGAGGTGAGCCTTTGACATACGTGTAGCATTCACATTGCAGTCCCAGTGAGCAGCTGTAGTCATTACGAACTCTTCTTTGGCCTCTTTGACATGGCTGGACTGAGGGGCACTGAGCTCTGTGGTGATTTATTATGGAGACTCTACCACTGAGGCTCCGTTCTCTCTCAAGTGATTAATTAGAGAAGAATTACATAAGCTGCAGACATCTGATTACGCCTGTCACAATCACCAGACTGTTTTCCACAGACGGTCATTCAATCAATAAAGTAGATAATTAGGCTGCTATAAAAAAAACTCTCGTGTCATCTCAATACTTCCAAATCTTCCAAATCAATCCATGCTGTTTGCACATGACAGCAAGCTCTTTCAGTCACTTTCTATGCAATTAGAAAAATAAACCCACTCATTGAGCAAAATTAATTGCCCAAATGGCCTCCAATCCACACAAAAGCAGCCACTGTCAGGATGTGAGGATGGGAATGACAACAGCGGTGGAGGGGTGAGTGCCACTCCTAAGTGTCAGTCAGAGGTCTTCACACCATATTATGTGATTACGCCAACCAGCTCTCCTCTTTGCCTTTTTTTCGCTTTACAGGCCCCAAAGGTCACATTGAGGTTCAAGTCATCTTCCCAGGCTGTAAATAGAGGAGGGACCCATCTGTGTGAGCGCCAACTTTGCCCCAGGCAGGCGAAGAAATTGAGATCTACTGTGCAGTTACCTTTTCACACACATTCCATGAATACATGACCACACACATGCACCCAGTATTGAAACAATGAATCATCCCTGCTGGCTGTAGTCATTCAGATTAAACTGTGGCAATCCCTGCACTGATACCAACGGGTGCAAAACCCTCTCGCTCATATTTACTCAGCCTGGATTCCTTGGGGGCTTCATGTACATATTTGACAACTTAATATTAGGAAGTGTCATTTTTCCGTCCATCATGACAAGACATCTACTTTGCGATTAAAAACTAATTTTCCCAACTGCACACATCAGAGGCATTTGAATGCACACACTTGCACAATAATACATTGTAATGCAAGGTTTAAAGTTGTGATTTGTGTCCAGAAATCTCATCTGGAGTCACTGCAGCGAGAAGCCTGGTAAATGTTGTGCAGCACTCTGAGAAGTCAAGGGGGTTAAATACAGAGGAACATTTAGAAAAGCTTTCACACAGCAGTCAACATAATCACTAAACTCATCTAATCCCGAAACAAGTAAACCAGTGCAAGCAGCTTCCAGTGTATATTTATGTGACTGAATAAAAAGGGCAGTTAAGGGGAGGGAAGAGAGGTAAGGTGACGATGAGTGAATCCATTTGTGCATGTTTATACTCGAGGGACAAAGATCCTGGATCTGGGAGGAGGAAGCTGTCTGCAGCAGGGCTCACAAGTCTGAGCTCTATCCTCCAACAGCCTCCAGGCTGAACTCTCAGGGCTTTACAGAGGGGGAGAGTGCTAGGACGTGAGAGTGGCTAAAAGCTCAGATTTATAGACTCTCCGTCACCTCTATGAATCCTCCTCTCTTCCTCTGTGCCTCATCCAAGAAACACCGCAGTGCTGAGCTTGTAATTTATGACCAATAACTTCACCTCTAGTGGCCTTTTCGAGGAAAATGGAGAAAAGAGAAAAAGATGATCCAAAAGTTTATGATTTACCCTTGTGTACTTTTTTGAATGGCATTTAATTATTATGTGAGACTTTATACCTCCTCCTCTTTTCTCACAAAGAATCAAACAGTCTGAGTTTTTTAAGTCAAAGCTACAACAATTAATAACTTTTGGACTTATTTATGACACATTTCCTCTGTCATTTATTGGCCATAAATTATATAGAGAGAGCTGATGTGACCTGGTTCACTGTAGTGTGTGTGAAGCCTTTGTGCTGTGCGTTGTGCCCTGTTGGGGCTCTCAAGAGCTCACACTGGGGTGGGCGCTCATTGATCCCATGCCTTCCATCAAATGTTGGCAGAGGTGGGCACAAAACATCCCCCCCATTCCTTACAACCGCCTCAGGAGATGCCATGGCAACAAGGCGGAAAAAATCAGCTCTCCTCGCCATTCCACGCATGCCCTGACATCCATTGTGAAACGTCTGAAGTCTTCTACTTCTGAGTTCTTTAGCACAGAGATAACTGAGAGAGCTTTAATGTGGAACCTCCCTCCCTTCATTTCCTCTATTTTTTGCTTTTTTCACTCTCCTTGTTTCGCCTCATGAAGGCATCCTCTCCATGGCCATGGCAGCAAGTGTGAGGCTTTGATAAAACCATGGCTGCTCTGCTTCAAAGGTCTCGCTCCAAGTAAGAATTTCCCCTGTGCTACCAGTTTAAATCTGGCTCCCTCAGATTTCCATTCCAGCTTTCACAATCACAGAAACATCAACGAACAATCACAACTTTCTTGGAACGCTGCTTGAGAATTCCGGCATTCGTTCAGCACATGGCATGGAAACTCTCCTGCACTTACCACACAAAAGGATGATTGTTTGGGGTCTGAATTAAGTGGAAAACTCTGTGGGCGTTTGTGGAAAAGAGCTAGATGACTCTCTCTCCAGGGAATCCTGACATCACACAGTCAGCATGCCTTGCTCGTGACTGGTTTCGGTGGCTTAAGTAACCAGCAAACAAAGCCATCAGGCCGGATGAAATTTTAAAGATGGTCAGGTTTTACTAGGATACTTCTGCCAGTGAAAACTTAAATGAGTCACACAAACAATTTAATGGCTCTTTATATATTAAATGTCTCCTAAGCTGTGTTTCAACTGCCTTGTGAACTTTTTTAAAACCAAAGAGGATCCTCTAAGGAAAATCGTGAAATCCAGATGCACATGTTTTCATGTACAGCTGGCAGAGCAGATGTTATGCAAGTTAGAAAAGTGCAAAGACTCAAGACTAAACAGAAAAACTTTGTTTTAGCAAGCAAACATAAGGGGCTTCCTACATAACCTTTCAACTTCTTATAATGTGAATCTTTGCATTAATATGAAACAGTAAACTGACCCTTTAACAATCATAGAGACTAACATTAATGTCAAGTACGGATGCTGAAGTACAAACCATAAGTTACTTCAGATGAAAAACACAGCAAAACATGAGCTGGTAGAATTTCTTTAGTTAAAGTGAAATACAGGTAGGAACTGTTCCAAAAATAAAAAAGGGGACAAAAGTAGAACAAATGAGCAAAAGCTGAAACCACACAGGAATTTCCTGTCAAGGCAAAACACATCCTTAAAACATTCTCTTAAGGTTTATTAGAACCAGCTACTAAATCAGGACTGAAGCTTTCTCATCCTTATTTCATCCAGTTTTTCATTTGGAGGTTTCTTTTGACGGAAATTAAACGAAAATAAAGTGCAAACGTAACTGATTTTACATCAAATGTGTTAAATATGTTAAACTACTAATGCTGTCTCATCTTCTCACAGCATGAGGTTTCCTGCCAGCAGCGAACAGAGTTTGGAGAAGCAGTTCCATAATTAGATTGTCTGTCTGTTCATTCTAACGAGGCAGATGTGGCAGTCGTACAGTTGTGTGTAATGGAGGGAGTGCTGCATTGGGCTAATTTATGCCTCTCAGAGTAGAGTTAGACCTGCTAGACGGTAAGCTGGGGGAAATCTCCCATCACAGGTGGGGTTTTCATCAGCCAGTCTCTTTCATTCTCTCCCTCTGAACTTCCCCATTCACCTACACAACTAACACAGCTTCCAATTAAGAGTGTGGGAGCGTGCCGGCACGGGATATTGCCTTTGATGCAAACACATGCTCATTCACATGTGCTGTGTCTACGCGGAGTTCGTCGGGCTTTACAACACATCTGTGTTTGAATGTCAATTCAAGGAGATATTGACATCTGGGTGTGACGGGTCAAACACAGGTTACATCCACCGAATACTCAAACAGAAGAAAGGCATCTCTGTTCTTTTTTGTTCCTTTTATCTCTTTTTCTAAAGCGCTTTGTAACTTCTGTTTTGATCTCTTACTTGTTTTCCAGCATTCTAGTTATACGGTTTCTTATTTCTACCATGCTCTTTCTGATTAAGCCCTTACTGAAAAGGCAAAAGCAAACAGAGTAGCCTTACGTATTGATCAGTAAAACAGTAAAGTGGACTGGTGGTTTGTTACGTTACAGATGTCTAATGCACAAAGTGAAAAAGGATGTGTCTCACTGCAGCTCTACCCCTCACTCTCCTGTCAAAATGTAACTGACTGGAAATAAACACTGACAGGAAAGAAATGCAGTTCCTCCCTCTCGCTTGCTGTGCCGAGGATTTTTCTCATTAAGCTTCTCGAAAATCCTTCAAACTCCCAACCGTCGACACTGGCTGTACACGGCATTTAAATCCAAAGCTCTGTATTACTGTAGCAGAGGAATGCAGTTAAATTGTCACAGCGTACTGAAATATATGGTATGAATGGAGAGTGGGGATGTAAAAGAGAGCATGGGTACAGAAATCTACAGGAATAATGAATATTTAAGGCTAAAATATGTCTCTGGCTAAGCAAAGGTCTTCAATCTGGGTACAGTTAGGTAAGAGTAAGGAGTATAACAATTTTATAGAATAGACATAATTAATTTATTATGTGGCTTATTTATTACTTGACTCATTTTGACCAGAGAAAAACTGTTGGTTGAAAGGGGAGACGGTTCAGGGGTCATGGATGGAAAAGTAAGAGCAGCAAGATGTACTTGAAGGCCTTGACCTTCACAGTGTCAAGGAACAAATGTGGTGTCAATAATTTTAAGAAGAGCATCCAACAGACAAGTTTTGACCTAGGTATACTCTGATTTCCCTTAAAAATTTAAATTACGTAGAAAGAATTTAGCTTGGTGAAACATAAAATGGTTCAATAGAGTTATAACGCAAAAAATAGACTTTAAAATATACTTGGGTGGATGTTGTGCCGACCTTAGTTTGTACATGTGTCTTGGATTAACTTTTGTTAATGCTCAATACTGAGAACTGTGGAAAAAAAGACACTATTTAATATCTGTTTTGTTCTGTTACTCTGAAATATGCCCCCCTGTGTCTGTGTTTATCCACTAGGAATTTAAGCTTGTGCAACAGATGTGCTCATGACAATCATCCTTGGCTTAAAATTTAAGTCCACTGTCATGAGTCCAATCACTTTCCTGATTTTGTAACCAACAAGGACAGGGCATGTTTCAAAGACAAGTTTTTGATTCAATCCACAAGTTCATCATGATCACTGCCACCCTTTTCACTAGTCTGGTTCTGTCGTGAGAGGGACTGACCTGGTGCAGATCATTTCCTAAGGTGAACTCCCTGAAGTACCCGGGGGCTGCTGATGTGGCACGGATGGCCTGCCAGAGTTGGTGCTGGCACCCCCCCAGGTAGTGAGAGCGCACCCCAGGTAGCAGGTTGTAATTTCTGAACACATATGCCTTCAGTGGAGTACCCCGGTTCACGATGGTGCTCACCGCTGCCACCTATGGATAAAGAAACTGACATAAGTGATTCTTTTTCTAAGCATCAGGCAACATTTTACAAACAAATAGATCTGAAAATGTAACATAATATCTGGATTAACATTCTTTCAGGTCAATTTAATATTATATCCGTTCAACACTGTGCAATTTATGCCACTAGAGGTCTCTAAATCAAATAAATGAAAGCAAAGATGCAGTTTTAAGATGCTGTGAAGTGGCATTGGATCAAGGGATTTGTTGATTTCATTGCCAAACAGCCGTCTTAAGTAAAAATCTATCTGACAGACTCAGGCTGAAATGTTCACAGACGAGGTAACGTATCAGAGTTTTATTCACAGCGCATTTAGAAACACTGTAAAAATGTTACATATTCAATGTTTCAATAAACCTCGGAGGAGTCTGTGACTTATGAAATCCTATATACTTCTTAACCTTCACTGTCCTGTATGGTTTTTGGGTGTCTGTCTCTCCTACTTGTCATGCAGAGGTATGCTGCACAGAAACAGAGAGACGAGCTCTCTTTGTAACACCCCACTAAACAAGGTGAGTCAAAGGCTTAGTGGTCAGTTCCAGAGCAGAACAAGAGGGAAGAATGAGTCAGACCTTCTTCTAAAACTCACCTTGGGGCACTCTGGGTCTCTTGCAGTCTCCACCAGGAGATGAGAGCCCATTTTCTCTCTGTGGAAGGGAAGATAGGATGGTGTTATTTTCTGGATTAGTGAATTTTGGAAAGAAGTTTGACTTTTTAAAGGTTTCTTTCTGCAAGCTACTGCAAAGTACTTCAGTTAATGGAACTTAATATTATTGTTGGGATTAGCCAAATTATTCTAAAAAGGACCATTTCACTAGTTCACAATAATATGCACCTATATTTGACTTTTGACTTTTTTGTGTTATTGTGTTTTTATCCTTTGTATAAGCAAAGTTATAACAATGAACTCCATCGTTCCAGATTGTATGAATCTTTAGAAAACTGCTTCAGATAGGTTTTCCATCACAGTGAACATCATGCCTGCTTTTCTGGTTGTAAAAGACACAGGGGAGAAATGCAGTATCAACTTTGCAAATTAATTGGCATGAATAACTTAAAATCAATCCACATTAGCTTAGCACAACCACCACTTCAACATCTATGACAAGTGAACTGACTTGAGCATGTTCTCCCAGGCTTCGCTGTCATAGAAAGCATGGCTCCAGCCCATCTTCACGGTCCCAACAATGACGTTCTGCTTGAAGACATCTGAGCCCAACTTCCGGTAAAGATCATCACACTCGCTCAGTGGGATTTGGAACACACCGAGCAAGAAACCTAGTATCGCACCTGAGGAAAAAGCCAAACACACGAATATTTAAAGAGGGATAGTGACTGACGATCCAGGTAAACTAAACCTACAAAAATACATTTTGTCAACAGAAAGTATAAGAGCTTTGGTTTCTAATGTGGGAATGCAGCGAGGCAATCTTGGTAATAAAAGATCCAACAGACGTACAGCTGGTTGTTTTGTAGCTATCAAAGTGTGGCTGTGATGCAAGATTAATTTCCTGTAAGAGTATCTGTTAACAATAACGATGTCCTTGGATGATCCATTTATAGGAAATGCATTACATTGATATTGCTATCATACTACAGGCAACTATTTTTAAGCTACTTTCTTTTCACGATTAATTATCTTAGCAGGATTTTTGAGCCACAACAACAGCACTATGGGTTCAAAGATGGGGTGTACCTGGAGGATCAAACAAGCCAGATGTGGCCCAGATGGGTTTTATGCGTGTGGACAACGTGATTACATTATGCTTTGACAACATTCACTAACTGTGAAAATGAAGTAGCTCCAACTGGTGGAGATTAAGACTGAGAGAACTAACGGGAGCTGGGGACAAACAGAAAGTTCTGGTAGTGATTAAAGACCAATGTGCTCTGCAAATAAAATGCAGTTTTTCAATCTGCTGTGAAATGAAACCAACAAAGTGGCAGATGGAGAAGACAATCCAAGGAGACCCACAGCACCTCCTTCTGGTGATTTTGCATACAAGAAGGAGGTATGAATTGACCTACTGACAATTCCTGAAACCAAATTAAGCTAAACAATTTTGGGAAATTACAATTTTATGATTTATTTAAGAATTTGAACACATTTTTAAAAGATTTAACGTAACCTAAATTGAGCTTGAAGCAGCAGGATTAATATTAGAGTGGTGTTTGTGGTATAAATTGAGGTCAAAACAAGTAGAGCAA
>JAUZTA010000028.1:18156056-18167885 GCA_034780835.1 Ctenochaetus striatus | reverse complement strand
GTTATTCCTTTTGATTCGCTGAGCAACATCAAACATTTATCCGCCAAAACCTCACGTGTTCACATTCTGAATTAAATTCATGAATGAATAAATAAATAAATAAATAGCTAAATGCTACTCTGGTCAGATTTCTCACCTTTATTGCAACACCACTAGTCTCTGGGAACTCTAGGAGATGGCAGCTGAGGTCCTCCACCCTGTTGATGTAGACCCTCACATCCGAAGCCCTGTAGAGACCCTGCACCAAAGCTCGAGTTCGATTGTCCACACTGACCCTGGCAATAATCTAAGAGACAAAAAATGTGCCACAAATTGAACATTAGCTGTCTGTTTAAACATGCCTTTTTTTTTATCAAAAATAACTGACAAAGCTACTGCCTGATCTTGTCATGATAGTTTTGCTCCTTTCTAGGCCAGACCCCAAAACTGAACTTCTAAAAATCCCTAACATGTTGTTTCACCTTTTCCAAACAAGTTTTTTGAAATGCTAAATGTGTATGTATCATATTTTTGCACAACAGCTGTTGCTTGATATTGCACCATCTAAACTTATATTGGGTCATTATAACTCATCTATAATAGTCTTAATATTGACCTCAAATCTGAAGCTGCACCTTGAATCCAGTTGACTGTGGAGTCTGGTTAAATCACAAATGAATTAATGACAAACTTGCCACTCAGTAACTGTTATTATTCTAAAGTAGTGTTAACAGGAATATACCTTTTGACTTCTATCAATTAAATGTTGTTGCTTTGATAATGCATACCTCTGGTGTAACTGGTGCAAAACGTACCTGTTTATCACATCAATCTACTGTATATCATCAGTCAAAGAACATAAATCATGCAGTTTCTTGTGCTTTCTGCTGATTCAAACAAATATCATCTGTTTAAAAGTACTCAACCATTTGCACAAACTAAATGTCAATTGTGTTTACATCTCCACAGCGTAAAAGCCTCTCAAGTATATACCTGCTGTGGTTCAATAATAAATCTACAAAGGGATTATTTATTTAACTCGGGTAGAATGTCATAAGCACACTAAAAACCCTTGGACATATGGAGTAATGAGAGCTCCGGTTAACATGTGCTTAACTTTCTCAGACATTCAGAACTGTCTGATGAGGGAATTATGTTTGTTCATACAAACACACAGATCATAACCCAAAATATTACGTTAATTTTTAAAATACACCACAATCTTTTTGTAGACATACCTTCTCCCTTTGAAGCAGAAGTTTCTTGGCTTTTTCCTCTGCAGCTTTCTGCTCCTTACTAACTGTAGCCTCCACCTGTTTGATTAGTGCATCCTCAGACTTCTTCTCCTCCAATGCAACACTTTTGGACTCTGTTGTCCTGAACTTGGGGACCAGGGGTGCAATGTAACTTCCTACAAAGGCTTGTACGGTAGGAGCTGAGTAGGACAGGTAGTGTCCCAAACCCTTCTTCGTAGAAGGCAGGGTATTTGGAGGAGCAGAATCCTTTTTATGTGATACTGGTATGAGCTCACCAGTTTGTTGACCCTGAGAGGAAGCAGAGGAACCGCCAACATTTTCTTCTTTCTTGTCCTGAGTACTGCTGCTAAAGTATGAGTTGATGTGATGAGCCATGTAGTTGTAGGTTTCATCCAGGCTGACTGAAAAAGTGCTGGGATGAAAAAGTGCTGTGGTTTGTTTGGAAGTTGTGCTCTTGCTCTCAGAATCACTCAGGGAAGGTTTCAGCTCCTCTTGCTTTCTGGCACAACCGGCCTTGACAGTGGGAATGACACGTCTCAGCCTTTTCTCCTTAGGTTCAGTAACAGTCAGAACTGTGGCAGTGGCAGTCTCTTGGGAAAGACTGTGAGGATGAGGGGAGGTAGTGGCACTTGCATTAACTGTAGCAGCAGAGGTAGGAACAGAAGGACTGGCAGAAGATGAGTCACATAGGGGTTTGGGTTTAGAAGAAGAAGAAGAAGAAGAAAGGGAAGCAGCAGTGGGAGGAGTAGATGTTGGTGCACTCTCCTCAGCCTTCACTGTAGACTCAACACTTAACTCAGCCTTTTCTCCAGCCTTTAAGGCATTAGGCTTAAGTCTGGTAATTTTGGAAAGAAGTTCTGTATGTGTCCCACTCACAGCTTTAGAAACTGTGTCCAGTGTGTTCCTGACCCGCGACAGATGTTGGCTCAGACCAGCAGACCACCGTGAGGTTGAAGTGTTCATATACAAGATGCTGGTGTGAAAACCAAGCTTTTGTCTAACCTGGTTAGCTTTACAGAGCCATCCCTTACGCCCAGTGTTCCTAAGGTGGTGGATATGCTTCCAGCTAAGATAACCAACCTTGCAGCAATAAGGTTGTAGTACATGACTCCTGTAGTGAGGGGTACCAGACGAGAGAAGTGAGGTGTCTGACTTGCGCACATGTGTTCTCCACAAAGGAAATGCCCTGCTTACTTTCGCCCAGGTATTTTGGGAACATCTATGATTCATTCTTTCTGGTCACAAGAGTTTGTGCCATCCAAAGCAATATTAGGCCTACGATCTTCCTTTTCATTTACCTGGTGATGACAAAAAGTTAACGTATGCATTAAAGAAAGAAAACACTAAGCAAGGTATCACTGAAAGTAACATGTGAGATAACGTTTATAACATTGACAAGCTCCTAACATCTTTATTAAGCTCTCTTCAAAAGTAAAATATCTTGAGTAAATGGTCCTGACTGAGAGGACAACAAAATAACCAGTTTCTACTCAGAACAACATAGCTTACTTCAAAATCTGCAACTAGCTGTTAGCTCCGAAGCTAGCTAAATCGCCAGCATTTATGAAGGCCTCACAAAAACATAATTAACCATACCAGTCTTTTTGTGTCCTCGTATCATGGGAGCCACAAATTCTTTTTTGCTGCCATTAAGTCGCCAACATAGAAACACGACAAGTTTAACAACTTATGTGTGACAATACGGTCTTTCGACATGACAGTGCTTTCAAGAGTGACGTGAGGACGTCAGTCAGAAGAAAAACATTGATCACGTGACGATCTGTGTGTTCTCCAATTGGCCACTTGGTCACTTGACCCCTTGAATGGAGTCTGTTGATTGGTGGAAAAAAATTATCCACCGCTCTGTTGCAGAGGATCAACTTTTAGTAGCAAACGGCGTACACCGGTCCACTCCTAGGAAGGCGGGGTGCATCTCCAACAATAAAAAAACGGTTCCGCCCTTGTACATATCACGGCTTAAAGAAATGAAGCGACAGGCAAACACTTAGAAATATAACGACGACTAATGATCCAAACGTTGAACTCAGATAACAGTTAAAACAGTTTAAATATACATTCAAACTCCATTGCACTCCAATGTATATTAGTTACTGTAAAATACAATAATACTAATGATAAAATTTGATAATTATTATTAACACAGCTGTAACATAAACAAATAACTTTTGGAAATACTGACTGTATTGGCCGACAGAGGGCAGAAATACACCACACTGTCTAGATGTAGCGTTACGATCGAAGAAGTCACAGAGATGATGCTGCATTTGAACCTGAATGCAGGTCGTAAACCAAGTACCGACTCAGATAACACTTTCATGTTTGGCATTAGATAACTAGTTTATAAGCAAAACTACAATACACCAGCAAAGGAGCACTCGTGTATGTCCCCCGAGAAGGTAAGTGCGGGTCTAAAGGAGAGGAAGGGCGATACAATGTGCTAGCCAAAGTCAGCTAACGTTTGGAGTGACTGTTAGTGTGATGCTACACCTGTAAAACAGTCTGACGTTAGTGTCGAAATAAATCAAATGAGATATAATTTAATCGATTTTTCGGGGGGGATCTGAGTTTATGTTAAAAGTATACAGTAAACACAAGAAAAGTGTTTTGAAGTTTTCAGTCTGATTTGATCAGCCCAAGCTACTCTGTCGGAGTATTGTCTTGCTAATATCATTCTTTAATATTTCATAGGTAAGCTAACCTGGGTGCCTTTTCGTGCTTCAGATATGTTAACACTAATAGGCACTCCTTTGTTTGAAACTTTTGAAGCTTTTCTCTCGACCAACTGATCATTTTCTCTCTTTTCTGCAGGGGACATCATAGTCATGGCATCAGCACAGTCTGCTGTAACGTTTGCAGTGTGCATCCTCATGATAACAGAGCTGATACTTGCCAAGAAGGACTACTATGATATATTGGGAGTGCCTAAAGATGCTACTGAGCGACAGATAAAAAAGGCTTTCCACAGACTTGCAATGAAATATCACCCTGATAAAAACAGGAGCCCCGATGCTGAAGTGAGATTCAGGGAAATTGCTGAAGGTACAGTTGAGTCTTTCTTGTTGGGATTGGTTTATTTCGTAAAAAAATCACAATTTTCCGACAAATGCAAGATCATTGTTATTTCTAATGAAGACCATATATCACACTTGTCATGAGCTCAGTTGGCCTTTGTCATTTCTCTAACCACAACTGATTTCATATCTTTCTTTGTGCAGCTTATGAAACTCTGTCAGATGAAACCAGAAGAAGAGATTATGACCAATATAGTGACACTGCTTCGTACTTCACTGGGGAAACACGGGGGAGACAAAGGCAAGGTGGCCACCAGCCTTTCAGCTTCAATTTTGATGACATTCTCAAGGACTTTGACATCTACAGCCAGAACAGACATGCACGTCACCGAAGACACTTTAATGAGCACTCCAGGACCCACAAGGAGTCCCACAGTAGACATAAGAGACACTTTCAAGGAGGTTTTGGAGCAAGGACCTTTGATGACATGTTTGACGACATAGAAAGAATGTTTACATTTGAAGAACATACCAAACAGACTGAAAACAGGTTTCATGGTGCATCGAAACAACACTGTAGAACGGTGACACAGCGCAGAGGCAACATGGTGAGCACATACACAGACTGCACTGCATCATAAGGTGCATTGTAAAATGACCTCTGATTCTAAATTGCCTTAAGGGGATACAGCTCTGTTCTATTGTTTAGGAAACAGAAAGCCACCTGGTTCACCTGCTTTGAAATGTGTGTGAGGTTGAGATCTGACATTCATGCACAAAATTACAAACACTGGCCACACAGTTTACCTAGTTTAGGTTTAAACATGAATAAGCTATGTTAAGCCAGCTTATTATTTTCAAACTTTGTTCATGTTTGTGTGTACTCATAGACTTGTATGTTTGTTTTTATTTTTCACTTATGGTTAAAGTAAGCTAAAATGTAGAATTTTGTCAGTATTTTAAAGCACCTTCTCTTATATTGAAATATGTTTATTTTAATGTTTGTTAAAATAAAAAAACAATCATACTAAATTTGGCACAGGAATACCCATGTGACAGTTCATCACGAGTTCACACCCAGGTCTTTTGTACCACTTTTAGTTTCATTTGGTTTTGCCATTGTGTGTCTCAAAATACAACTGAATGTAGAAACAATAGCACCCTATGGTTGTCAAGTGGGGAGCAATGTCAACAAAAAAAATTGTGACCTCTCACATGTTGGATTGTAACTCATCTTTGTACTACTACACCTTGTCTAAATGTTTATGGACTCTACACACTTTTTTTAAGCATATACATATTAATAATTGGTGTTGCATTTCCACCAGTTCATTGTAAAATAATTGTAAATGCTTGTAGAATAGTTAAAACATAGGTTGAAAAAGATAGAGGTGAATAGAGGAATATTTGTGACTTAGATTTAAGTGGGAGTAGCAATAGCTTTTAAATTAATACAGCTAAGTGAACGATATTGAATGTTTTGTCTTTCTTGTACTATGTGTGGTACTTTTTTTTTTACCTCAGTAGCAGAAGACATTTAGATTTAGGCCAGTACAACAATGTAAAAAAAAACATTTTTGAATTTTGCATCAAATTTTAACTAATATTTTTTACTATTTAAAATTTACAGTGCTTGAAATTGAACTATAAGTCCTCAAATATTGGTATTTTGAGACTTTGACATGTCAGTCAAACAGCAAAGAATATAGGTGTAAAGTGTGGGCCAATTGAACTGCAAGTTAATCGTGTTATGTACTAAAGGTTTTATGAGAACTATTTTCACAAGACTCAAGGATTTGTTTTTATTTTTAAATATGATATTTTTTAGAAGCAAGAATACTAATGTTGTACATGGCTGAAGGAATACTTAACACACAATAAATGTGCATAAAGACACCACTCTTCAAACCATTGTTTGAATCTGGCGAAAAAGAGATTATGCTGCAGTTGTTAAAAACCCTCAAGTACAAAAACACTTTTCATGACATATGTTACATTATGTTTTTTAAATATTTACAGTGATATTCTGTTTTTTACATTTTGAGTGTGCAATATTTATATCCTATATTAATAGTGTTATAAACTTTTCAATGGCACTTTCAGTTGTGTATAGCGTTAATTTAGAAATGTATTTCTGAAATAGAAAAAGTAGAACAACTGAGCTTCCTCCTGTTTACTACTTTTAATGACATGTAAGAGAAAATTGTGTCCATTCACATTCTAGATAAAATGGTCTTTTTATGACGGTTTGTTGTTGTGCTTGTAAGCCTACTTGAAATTTCCAATAAATGACCCCAAAAATATCCCCGATATTTATATCCCCGAAATCCGTCATTTGTTAGCTTTCCTGAAGCAAACGTTAGGCTCAGTAATCGGACGGAATGTTTTCATCATAATTGTTTGCATCCCTTTATTAGTTTCTCACATAAATATTTTGTTACTCACCCTAGTTACTGTTGCGTAGAGGAAAAATTGTTTTCTTTCTTCTCATTGGTTCATTATCGGCACGGTGTCACCTCTAGGAAATGTAGTTCATGAAAAGTCAAACTCCAAACATTGAGCCTATTGGTGAGGCTTTACTGAACTCAAACTCCCATGATGCAACTCTGAGCAACTGAGTGCGCAGTTATTTGTAGATCCAGAGAGACGCCAGTTGCTTTAGCCGAGGGACATTGAATGACTTTGTGCCCGTGTTGCGGCAAGGTAAAGAAAGTTGTAAATTTGACAGGTCCGGATTCGTATCGGAGCTCATGGAGGCCCTCATACCTGTCATAAACAAACTTCAAGATGTATTTAACACGGTCGGCGCAGACATCATGCAGCTGCCGCAGATAGTCGTTGTGGGAACTCAGGTAAGAAACGTCACTTTGCTTGAAGGCTAGCAAGTTAGTTAGCCTGCGCCAAGTTATTGTTTTGGTTAAAGTAAAGTTCAAATGCCCACCGCATTTTTTCTTTCACTTTCATGTAGGTATTACAGAGACAGACATATACATTCATTTTGCATTAACTTAGTCTTTATTGCCCCAGTCCAAGTAAATAGAAACTAAATCGACATTAGCTACATGTTGTTTTACTTACAAGCTAAATCAGTTTAGCAATGTTTAAGCTGACAGGTAACAAGCGACTATCAACACAACCGTCAAATCTTTCACCTGGAAATAAAATTAAACTCTAGTTTATGTTAAATTTTAGGTTGTCTAAAACAAATACCGTTAAACTCACACTGTAGAATGTCTGTCTTTATGGTTGTCTAAAAATATTTACCATTCACATGCACAGTATACGGCAGACATTAGGCTCACCCTGCTTACACTACTGCTACAACTAAACAGCACTGTAATAAGTCCTACCTTATATCGGTAAAACAGTCAATTGTCATTCCTTAATTACGATAAAAATGTGTACTTTTTGTTGAAACGGTTTAGGTTTTGATATATTAATAGTGATATGTGGGTTACCTTCTTTGATGTAAATTGAGTTATCAAAGTATTACAAACATCTCTCTCTGCAAGACAATTAAATCTATTAACTAGTTGACAGCATTACAAATGACTTTAAAGTGGCATCAAAACTTATGTGTCTATACAGTTTCACTCTGTCCACTTAGCAACTTGCGTACTAGAGGCTAATTGGTTTAAAGTGGCAGGTTTGGTCCAACACCTTGACTTTCATTGCTCTCAGCTAATAGGATGTGGCTGTCTCAGACCTTTTGGCAGGCATCTAAGGGTGTTACACTGAGACAAGGCAAGCCACGGGATGTTTTAAATGCCTGATTTGTTATATTTGTCCCTACCAGTTCTCCCTAAAGGCTCAGATTGTCAAAGATTTTCAGTTATAAACAGAAGTAACCAAACCTGATGCCAAGTTTTAATAACTGGTTATCCCTGTCAAGTCTATAAATAGGTCTCCCTATAACTGTCAAAGCAACATAATGTTCGCTACTATGAGAAAGTAAGTCATTACATTTATTCCCCATCTACTACTGTGGAAATCAGCATCCTCCCCTTAAAGAGGAATCTACTAGCCATGTGAGATAAGTAGAGTACTTCAGTTCACAAGATCTCATTAGCAGTTACTCCACTACACGTCAGTAAGATAGATATGTCCTCTGACCTGCACCCAGCCTTTACACGAATAAGTACAGAAGTTGAGGCAGCCACAAGGTTTGTGTTGGATCAGTGAGCAACATTCAGCACTGCCAATGTCCAAATAGTTACTGGCCTATCCCAAAGTACCAACCCCTGTGCAGTAATGTTTTAAGGCCAGAACTAAATTAGACCTAAGATTGTGTTGGCAAAATTGCACTTAATGTTCTCAAGCTCCTTAAATGGTTCCTGGGTGTCTGCAGACTGGCTGTAGAGTAGAGTAATAACATGTTTTGTCCTTATCTGTGGTCAGATACATTCATACTTCCGTTTCCCCACTTAAGGTTTGTTTATGATGTTGTTGTTTTTGTCTACAGAGCAGTGGGAAGAGCTCTGTTTTAGAGAGTCTGGTTGGCAGGGATATCTTGCCACGTGGAACTGGCATTGTCACTCGCCGGCCTCTTATCCTGCAGCTAGTGCACATTGACCCAGAAGACCGCAGGAAAACTAACGAAGAGAATGGTAACATTTATCTGTCCAATTTATCTGAGTGACTGTATTACCTCTTACTCTATTTATCTGTCTATGCAGTGTACATTGTTTGGTGTTTTTGGTGAAACTTTATTAACAAATTTGGCCTAAAGAAGAGTGGTTTGGATTATTCCACAATAAACTTAATCAAATGAATGTAAAAGTTAGGCAGCTGCAAATAGTCATTTAAATTCAGCAATCTGCAGTGTGCAGCACCTTAGTGTGCAGTTAACCTATAGCACAACAGTTAACAAGATTTAAATGTAATGAATAACTTTAAGAGACACTGTGACTTCTCTGCTATGATGCTATAATAAATCTTTGTAGCAGTTTAACTCAGAATCAGCACAGATAGCAACCACTTTGCAATGAAATGAGCAGGGTGAAAAAATGTGGCAAGACCCTGCATTTATTCACTGCTGTCCTCAGAGTGACTCTGCATTGCTGCAGTGCCGTGCAGGAGCTGCAGATAGCCAGGCTAACCCTTTTGTCTCCTGTCATCTCTCCCTAACCACAGAGTCCAAGAAAAATGGACGCCTTAACAGAGGTCTCCTTTTCCTTGTTCTTTATCTAAATGTGTTAATATGTTACAAAATCTCCTTGTTTCTTCAACCCATTTTTCCCCATGCTGCCTTGTGTTTGTGTAGCTTTTCTAGAGCTGCCAAACATTGTGGCTTCACTTCATTCAGCTCAAGCCCCCCCCCCCCGCTGTTTAGGCTGGTCTCTGTCAGTTAAATTTAGACAAAGCAAATTTGCAGATTCCTGTCTAAACCATTATGTGATTAGTTTTGCTTTTTAAAAGTCAACTTCCTCAAAGCTCACCTATGATTTCCTTAAATACTAGCTTCCTCTGAGATAGTTAACAGAATCCACCCTTGTAATGTTGTTCATTCTGTTTTGTCACATTGTTGATTAATGCAGCTGAAATATTTAATTTTCTCTTTCAAAGAGGCGTCTGTCTTCCAAATGCACATCCTTTTTTGCTTTATTTGCTTTCAAGATCATTGTGTGTAAACAACAGTTGTTCCACTTTCTTTAAGCTTCAGCTGTGGATCTTTTCTCTGAGGAGTTTTTTTCTTTCCCATCCTTGCCAAGAGAGAAATCCTCCCACGAGACATAATGTAGCAATAGTCAGAACACTTACACTGATCTTAAGGCCACATCTGTCACATGTAACTAAAAGATCTGTCCTCAACTTTGTATTTCTGCAGGCGTCGACGGAGAGGAATGGGGCAAATTTCTACACACCAAAAACAAGGTGGAGTTGTCACCCTCTTTTTTGTCTTCACAGTAGTTTTCCAGAAAGCTGTACTGCTGTCCCGAATATAAAAACATCTGAATAATTAATTAACTGGGTCTAATCGGGAAGGAACCTTGCTGTGTGTCCTGTATTTATTAATTGAACAGCTACTTGCTTTGTGGTGTATTTTACGACAGCAACACCTGCAATCTATAATAAGATCAATTGCACACCCTTTCACATGCTAATAATATTTATATGACTGTAGGGTTAATGTCCTCCACGGTTGAATTCTGTCTATTGAGTTCCATGTAGTTCCTCGTGTTTACACAAAGAACCCTTTGTGGTGTGCCGATAGTCTTATGACAACAAACAGGAAGTCTTAGGAAAGGTTTCTTCCATAATTCCCCAATAATGTCTGTTATTGATAATGTTAGTTGTTGTTTGTATGCTTATCTCTGTTTGTTTCTAATAAATTGAAGTCTTTACTGAAATTATTAATTTTTTTTGCAGATTTACACAGATTTTGAAGAGATAAGGCAAGAAATTGAAACAGAAACAGACAGAATTTCTGGCATTAACAAGGTATGTTAATTAATGTCATTAAGAGATCCTGTCAACAGTTGCTAAACAAAGAAATGACAACCATACAGAAACTGGATGATCTTGAAATGTCACCATTGACCTGAAAGTCCGGGTCAACCTCCTAAGCAACATCAGCCTGTAAGAGAAACCGAGAATTGTTTTCTTTTTCTCAGGGAATCAGTGATGAGCCCATTCACCTTAAAATTTTCTCACCGCATGTTGTGAACCTCACGTTGGTGGACCTTCCTGGTATTACAAAGGTGAGACCGTTTTCTGATTTGATTCCCTATCACCATGTCTGCATGATGACATGAACTTAAAAGGATCATTTAAACAGGTACCAGTGGGAGACCAGCCCAAAGACATAGAGATCCAAATCAGAGAATTGATCTTCAAGTACATCTCCAACCCCAACTCCATCATCCTGGCTGTGACTGCAGCAAACACAGACATGGCGACCTCAGAGTCCCTGAAAGTGGCTCGCGAGGTTGACACTGATGGTAAATTACCTTGTTTATTGTTTCAACACTTTTTTACCTTCAATGTGTCATCAACATTCACTCATCTTATTTTATCTGTTGCCTGGTGTGTATGTCTTTGCCTCCTCAGGCAGGAGGACACTAGCAGTGGTGACCAAGCTGGATCTGATGGATGCTGGTACAGACGCCATGGATGTGCTGATGGGCAGAGTCATTCCTGTGAAACTGGGCATTATTGGAGTAGTTAATAGGTAAAACTGCACTTTTGGGGTTATGTTTATTTAGTAAGAAAAGAGGAGAGGGAAGAAGGGAGTGAAGGAACAAAGAATCACGACCTTTATTCTCCATATTCAAGAGAGCTGTTCAGTAAGATATCTGGTGGCTCTGTCTTGTTTACAGCGCCTCCCTAAGAGTAAATGTGCAAAGTGTGGGTGCTGAGGGAGAAAATACAATATTCGTTGTAATCACTATAATCCTGTAATCCTCTTTTTTTTGTTTTGTTTTGTTTTGTTTTTTGCTTTGTTGTATCCTGGAACTGTTTCAGATAAATTTGATGTTCTTGAGAACTTCATTATTCCTAATAACATTCAAATTTTCATAACCTATGTTCATGTTAAAAAATGTAACTTTAGTTGGATTTAT